>PVJO010015716.1:0-44195 GCA_004026905.1 Hystrix cristata
TCAGTGGTTTTTAGAATGTGCTTGTGACCCTTACCCTGAATTATAATTATATTGGGAGCTGCAAAATGGTGATTTCCTTAGTTTATCATCATTCTTTCTGTTGTTAACTGGCCTTTTTATTTCCCTCTACTCCACTTTTAAAAAACATGATCACTGTGTACAGATTCTTTTTTAAAAATTCAACTTGTTAAAATCCATTATCCTCCTTATTCTTTGTTGGTAGTTCAGTCCTCCCATACTCGGCCGTGGCTTGACCTGTGCCCATCGGCTTGGAGCGCTGCTGTTTCCTGGCACACCAAGATGTCCCAGTCTAACCCAGGGCTTTCCTGCTCTGCATTTGGAGTCAGCCATTTCTGCAAAAAGCCCCGGTTCCTCTTAGTGGAGAATGACACTTGGAACCCAAGAGATCAACACTAGGATCTTTCATACAATTTTTAAAGTCGCTAGCTACCCTTTAAAATTGCTTTATAATATTCTCATTAAGTGGTTGGATGGCAACTTCACTATTCCATTAGTACCAGGAATTTTGGAGAGAAAGCATCTTTCATCATTCAAAATAACATTGTGATGAAAAGCCATGCGCATAAACCCTTCCTCTGCTGTGAACGGAGAATGAGTGCCTTAGGATCCAGCCCAGAGAGGGGTCGCTGGGTTAAAAAGCAGACACTTCACAGACGCGCTTGCAAGTCATCTAATTGCCCTCCAGAAAGACTGCAGATTTCTCGCCCATCAGCTGTGAGTCGGGTTCTTAGTGAACTCTCATAGGCATGATGAGTTAGAATTTTATAAAGTGCAGCTTTGCAAGAGGACAGTGTGGCACCACACTGCTTTACCGTGCGTCTCGTCAGTCACTGGCCAGCTTGCGTACAGGAAGGTAGGATACTCTTCATGTTTATTATTTGAATGTGCTTTATAAAACCAGGTCATTCTGACAGAAGACTCAGCAGAAGAGGACCCAGGAGGGTCCCGCGAATACCCTCATGCTGGATAAACCGCGTGACCTGCGTGATCCAAGAGGGGACAGTGAGGTCTCTCCTAGGTGTGGGCCCTCCTAAGGGAGTGACACTGCTGGAGTCGTCACCCCAAGGGAGGCTCCAAGGCCCGAAGCACCACAAGCCTCCAGTCTATGCCTGCGGCAGCCTCTTCTCTCCAGACCCAGCGAGCTCCCCTCGCTCACAGCCAGGGGGAGAAGGCAGCACTTCCGCCCGCACTTCCTGCCAGGTAGCCCCGTAAGCCAGGGGTGGTTGATGCCCACCCACCCTACCTCGAAGAGCACACCAGGACTAAGGTGGCTGTCAGGAGGAGCAGCATTTGAAAGGGACAAAGATTTCAAACAGATTGATTAAAATGCAGATAAGCATACTATGAAGAACAAGTAACAACCCAGGTTCTCGCACCATCCCTACCCAGAGCAAACACTCCCCTCACTCTGCTTTGTCCCCTGTCCTAGCTCAGCCGCCACCCTCACCGCCCCCTACACCCTCTGGCTACCCTAACACCTCTTCCACGACACCTCTGCCCTTGGCAAGCAGGCTCAGAGGCCACCGTCCCTTCTTCCCTCCATTCATTTACGCATTGCCCCGAGTGCCAAGGAATATACTTGCTCCCAGAACAGACTCTGTCCCTGGCACCAGGAACTCATAACTAAGAGGACGACACAGGCATTAAGCAACTCCGGTAATTTTGTGCAGCTTTAACTGTTGCACACTGTGCTGCCCACTGGGGAGGGGCAGGAAAGGATGTAAAGAGAAGACACGGTGGGTTCCACTAGCAAGGCAGACAGCCCTCGCTCCTCGCTCCTTGTCACCACACTAGCGGCATCTCTGTGTCCTGAACATCTTGGTTCTTTGAGGGCAGGAACTGTTCCATAATGATCTCTGTCCCTGGCACCTGCTGCTGCCTGGCAAATGACTGTCCCTTCACGCTTGAATGTTGACAACAGGATACATGGTCCGGGGATAGGGGCGGGTGGAGCTCAATGACCAGCGTCCAGAGGCAGTGACATTGGCCACCCCACCAGCCGGGCACCAGACAAACCCCTTGGTGCTGGGAGGTAGTGAGGAGCACCTTTCTGAATTCTGGGACATAAAGAAAAATTCTGGGAAAATTCACCTTTTCTCCCTTTGATGCAGTACCCAAGAGTCCAGAGGTCCCACAGCCTGACAAATGGTGATCTCCAAGGCTGCAGATTTGCTTGTGTTCACCACAGGAAGCTAGACTTGTGGCCATGTTAGTAAAAATAGCCACATCCAGCATCTGGCAACTGTCCCTTAGAGTTCCACGAAGGCAAACCTCGAATTGTTAGCGCCCAAGAGGGTGTGATTTGAGAGCATGATGGCCTCTGGCATCATCTGACCCAAACTCATACACTGCACAGGCCATGAAATGGGGTTCAAGTCTGCATCCTCCTGCAGGCTGGAGAGCTAGGGACTGGTGGCAGAAGACTGGGACCCTGACTGGGGTCCTCAGTCCAGGTACCTTCCCACCCTGACACCCCTAGCTGGGCCCAGGCAGGTCTGCGCTCCTGCCTCCAGGCCGTGGGCCTGACTGGATACCAACCAGGAGTCTCCACCTCCCCTGTCCCTGGCTTCCTGGGAGTGTGCTTTAACTGAAACAGAAATCGTGGGACTCTGCAGTTCAATCTGACTGTGACCTGTCCTCTCTACATACAGGAGGTTTTTGAGTTTGAGGAGGATGGGGAGGCTTGCTTGAAGCCGCACAGGTGACATCTGCCAAATATAAAAGCAGCTGCCCTGGTCCTTCTCCTTGTGCCTGGCTTCCAAGCCTCTGACACGATCCCTAGGAGAGCAGAAAATGGCAGATGGAAGCATTTCGTAGTTTTGTTTTGTTTTGTTTTAAAAAAAAACACACCCCAGGCTGGAGTTGAGGGGATCATGAACACTTAGTTGGGGCCGCACAGCCCTGAGGGAACTGGCAGCATCTGCACCTGTCCTGCAGGGTCACCAGGTTCTGCAGCCTGGAGCCAGGTGCGCGGGCTGGGTCTTCCTCCCTGCTTCCTCAGCACAGCCTGCCCCTCCCGGGGCCCCTGAGGACCCCTGGCTTTGCCCGTACTTCCCAGAGCCTCCCAGGGCTCCCTGAGTTCATGCTGATACCCGAGACCATCAGTCCCCTGGGCCTGGCCTCCACTCCCACGCCCACCCCTGCCAGGGCCACTCTGACCGCTCCCTGTCCCTTACAGACTGCAGGTGTCCTCACAGCTGTGCCTGTGGGGTGGGTGTGAGTGCGAGAGGCTGGCAGCTCTAGTTCTGTCTTCTGTCAGCTCTGGGGCCTGCATGTGTCACCCCTGCCTAACTTACCTCCTCTGTGAGGGACAAAGGCGCACAGGGCGTGTTTCAGGGCCACCTGTGGACAAGGGGCCTCTTCTCCTCCCCGCCTCCCTGTACTTATTAACACAACAGTCAGCTCTCTCTTGTTTGGGAGCAACGCAAGTCAGGCTGTCAGACTTCCATTTCCTGATGCCCAACGTGGCTAATAATGTTCATGGCTTTGGGGACTGTGAGGGTTTAAATAATACGTGCAGTGCAAGGCCCCTAGCGTATAATAACTGTAAGAGAAATAAATAATAACTGCTAGTATTGTACTTTAATGATATATAGTAGTACTAATGTAGTACACACTTAAGTTTTGCCAAGCAATGTTGTGTTTGATGTGACTTCTAACTCATCCTCACTACTGCCTGGGAGGACACACCATTATCCTGGAGCAAACCACAGATGGCATTTGGTGGGGCTGGCACTCGAACTCGGATGCCTGGGCCCCCACGACTGTGTTCTCACCCCTCGCCAGGGGACCCTGTGCAGAGCAGTGGCTGAGCCCACCTCACCCTGTGTGGGTCCTCGGCAGCAGGGCTCACCCTCCCCTCCTCTGACGCCACGCACACATGGTGCCACGTCTGACATGTGTGACATTTGTCCTTCCATCCAGCACCTGTTTGCTGAGCCTCATTCCCAGGCCTGGTTCTTGGTGGGAGGGAGATATCTTCGTCAGTTCACATTCACGCTCACTGTTCTGGCAGACTGTCTGGTGAGGGTCTTCTGTCTGGCTTGTAGATAGCTGATTTTTTTGTCCTAATCTCAAATGGGGAATGTTGAGACAGGGTCTCTCTGTGTTGCTCATGCTGGCTTCCAACTTACAACCCTCCAATCTGTTTCCTAAGTACCTAAGATTACAAGTGGGGACGCCACACAGTTTGTCCCCTTCTTATAAGGACACCAATCCTACTGTGAGGGCCTTTACCCTCGTGATGTCATCCTTATTCTGTCACTTCCCAGAGGTCCCCACATCCAAATACCATTATTCTGGGGATTAGGGCTTCAAGCTATGAATGTAAGGAAGACACAAACATTCGTGTCCCATTAGCGGGACATAAACCTGAGAAGACATTCAGCAAACTTTAAAATTTATTAAAGAAATTGTCAATAATAAATTGGAAAAGAATGAAGTGGAATGTCTAGAAATGAAAAATATAGTAAATGAAGATAATAGAAAAAGAAACAGATGTTCAAGCAAAAATAGGGCCAAAAAGGCACATCACTATTAACACATTAAAAAACAAGACAATGCATTTAAAACGCTGACAAACTAAATCGTATTTTTCAAAGACATATCAGTGCAAAGGCTGCTATTACTTAGCTTGTATAAGAACATCGGACAGTGATCTTTGGCTTACTTCCTCCGATGTACTGATCAGCGATCATCAACAGAAAATACTGGAAAGCAGGGTAAAGGGCGGGCTAGGTCACCAATGTGGGAGCACACGATGCTGCCATTTTGTGTCTAAACAACTAATAGGAACATAGGTCATAGGTTCCCAGTAATGGGCCAGCTACTTAGAAACAAGCATTCACAGACAGAAAGACTTTGATGATGTACAGTCTAGAGGTAGCTTTAATTCTGCCACAATTTCAAAGTAGTAAATGAGTGTCAACAAAAATTTGAAATACCTACAACAGAAATATTAAAAACATCTGCGACTTCCATTGGAACAAATTCGTAGCTATAAAATTATGGCTTGTCTATATTCATAAAATGCCAGATTTTAGAAAGTAACACTGTAACATTTTAGTAAATGCCAGTTTAAGCTTATGAACACCCTAAGTCCTCTCCATGAATTTCTCCAAGAACCCGAAGCTGAGACACCTTGTTCAGATGAGCCACAGGCCTCAGGGTCTGAGCTCTGTGTCTCTTACCACCCAGCGGGCTGGCTCGCGCTTCTTCACAGGGTGGTGGCAGGGCCGCAAGGGAGCAAGCAGAACTGTGCAGACCTCCTACCCCCTCACTCCCATCGCACGCTGACATCAAAGTATAGTATAAGACCCACCTTACTTTAAGAGCTAGGCAAACAGACTCCACCCCTTAGGGGCAGAAGCCAAAAAGTCACATTGGAAAAGGGAGGGAGAGAAACTGTCATTGGGGCCAATTTTTCCAAATGGTCTCTCAAAGTGGTTTTGGGGGGAAAAAAGAAGCCACAAGGTAGTGCCGCTCTAGACGAAGATGTCTTGGGAAAAAGAAAATCCCCCAGTTCCAGGCCCAACGTGAAGGACCTTCTACGTGTTCTACGTGCATGTGTCATTTGATCATTTAGCTACCGCCCAGTTCAGCACCAGTGGTGGTGAGACCAAGAGACCTGACTGAGGTCATGTAGCCAGGCAGTCTGAGGTTGGGGCCGGCCCCTTTCCTGGCACTGAGAACAACGCTGGGAGTGTGAGACCTGAGCTTGTGGCTGTGTTTATATCGCAATCCCATGAGGCTCCAGACACATCATCATTTTGTTTCCTTAAACAAATATGAGCCTAAGATGAAATAATGCTTGCGGATGCTCTGGAGAAATAAAAACACTACACGAATACAAGGATCAAGTAACGAATATCATTAAGACCCTCCAACAACAAGGAGTGAAACGGTGAGGGCCTGAAGTGCGCACAGACCTGGCTCTGCCAGCTGCCAGCGAAGTCATTGGATCTCTTTGAGCCTTTGTTTTCTGACCTGCAAAATTGGGGACTCATCTCCCACTGTGATCACAAGGGTCACAGGAGATGTATTTGACAATGCCTGCTTCTGCCCGCACACAGCAGGTGCTGGATAAATGCAGGCTCCCTTCCCCAGAGTCTGCTTCTGCTTCTGCTCGCTGGGAAAATTCTTGGGGCTTGAAAGAGGGGCTTGGAGAGGCTCGGTCAGGCTACCCAATGAGGAGAGGGCATCTTTGCAGCTCTGGATCCTCAGTCCTCTTATGTGGATTGCTCTTTCTGCCAAAGCATAATTAAATCCTGGAGCAGCGAGCACAGATAATTAATGGTGAGGCTTGTTAGGCGTGACTTTGGTTAATGTGTACGAGTGTGGAAGAGCCTAGTCACAGGCAATTAGTCTTTATCGTGTAATTAGGATGTTCAGTTGGCGGGAAGGGAGTGAGCAGCTTGCCTGTCTGGGGCAGCAGATGGAGGGCTGGGCCTCACCCGAGCACGGCAGGCCAGACACAGGCCAGAGCAGGCAGGAGACCTGGGAGGAGGCGGCGGCCCGGCCGGCCCTGTGCAGGGAGGCCGCGTGGATGGCTCGACCCCTGGGCGGCTTTGCCTACACCCGCAGTCTTTCAGCTCAGGGAAGCATCATTAGAAGCCGGGTGGGAGGGCATATACAAAGTCTGAGTTATAATAAAATGGAAAAACGAATTACCTAAACTTTACATTGTATTTCTTTACATTCTGAATCGGTAACGCATTCTCATGGTTCTAACATCAAAATGTGCAAAAAGACAACCTACGAAAATCTTTTTCCCACCTCTAACTCCCATTATGCTTATATGGCAAATCCAAATGTATTTTCTTCCCCAGCTTTTTCTTTTAAAAATATAAATGTAAAGGGGATTGAAAAGAATGTGTGTTTATGTATGCCAATTTCCCAAAACAAAAGTAATTCTTTTTTTGTTGTTATTTTTGATTTTTATTGTTGTTGTTATTTTTGAGACAGGGTCTCTCTATGCAGCCCAGGCAGGCCTTGAACTCATAGTCATCCTCCTGCCTCAGCCTCCCAAGTGTTGGGATTACAGGCATGCACCACCACTCCTGGCTCAATTCTTATATATCTCAAATTCTTATGTATCACGAATTTGTACCAATAAATTTTTTTTTAAAAAAAGCAATGAAAAATGCCAATGACAATAATAAAGAGGGTTGGAGTACACGGAAGTAGTGATAAATGTGTCTCCGGCTTAGATGGCAGCGACGGCTTCACAGGCCCATGTGTACCCTCAAATTCCCTGAGGTGTATACAACAAATATGGACAGCTTTAATGTGTCATACACATTTCAATTAAATGATATGTATAAATAAATAAATAAAAATTTTAAAACTCACAAATGCTAGCACATACAGTGTTTTAAATTTTGATTCACAAAATGTTTCCCATCCGGGCAGTGAAAGTGCTCTGGGTGGTGCTACGACAGTGGCTGGGTGTCATCATGCATCTGTGCAGACCCACAGAGTGTGCACGGCAGGGGCGAGCACCCACGTAAACTACGCTAGGAGTCCGGTGATGCGTCATGGGGTCGCCGACTGTAACACTGGTCACTGCTGCAGTGTACTCTTCAAAATGATAAAGATGGTAAATTTTATGCTATTTTTCATCGCAATTTAAAAACACACTACAAAATAAAGAAAACTTGCAAAGACCTTAAAAATGTGCATGTTCTATGAGTCAGTTACTTCCCTCTCTAGCAAAGGGGAAGGGAATCTGTACAACTAATCAAGCACCAGCAGTTCAAGATAAAATAACTTACACATCAGTACCAAATGGAAAACAACCCCAAAATCCAGCAGCAGAGGTGTGGCTAAGGAATTTCAATATCCCCACTCAAGAGAAAATACTGCAGACATTGAAAACGATGCACAAAACTGCTTATGTAGAATTTACAACGTGGAAGGGGCTCAAGTTATAGTCAGTGAAAAATAAGAATCAGAATTTTATACACCATGTGACTCTAGCTGTATGTCAAACCAAAAAAGATCACATGCCGCACACGCACACACAAGAAATCATAGCAGAATGTTATTTATAAGTAGGATCAAAGGGTTTTTTTTCTATTCCACTTGGATTTTTCTGTTTCCAAAAGTTAGCATATAATATTTTATTTTATTTAAAACATGCTCTCTCTCTCTCTCTCTCTCTGTATGGCCTAGGCTGGTCTCAAACTCCTGGACTCAAGTGTTCCTCCTGCCTCAGCTTCCCAAGTAGCTGGAGGTACAGATGCATGCCACTATACCCATTGCATATGTTTTCATCATGAAAAATTCATTTTTGGATAAACAACCTGGTATATCTAAACAATGGAATGTTATCAGCACTGAAAGGAAATGCAGTACCAACCCACAAAACAGCGTGGAAACTTAAATGCATATTTCAAGTCTGGAAAGGCTCCATCCTGTTAGGTCTGACCCTATCGCTTTCTGGGAGACCGTGAAGAGATCAGTGCGGAAGTCTGTATAGATGGCGCTCAGGGCATCTTTAGGACAGTGAAAGCACTCTGTATGTCACACGGTGGGCACATGTCCTTACGTCTTTGTCCAAATCCATAGTGTGTGCAACACAGTGAGCCCTGTGGGAAGTGTGTCTAATGTGGGCACAGACTTTCAGTTTGGGACATGGATGGCGGTGACAGTGGCAAACAGAATGTACTCAGTGTCACTGATCTGTATATTTAAAAACAGTCAGAATGGATGCCAGATGTGGTGGCACACACTTGTAATACCAGCCCTTGGGAGGCTGAGGCAGGAGGACCACCTCAAGTTTGAGGTCAGCCTGGGCTACATAGTGAGTTCAAGGCTAGTCTGAACTACACAGAGAGACCCTGTCAAATTGTAAAATTCATGTTATGTATATTTTACCACAATTTTTAAAAAGTTAGAACTCTAAACTTTAGGTCATGATCATGTAATAATATTGGCTTCAAGTGTTGGAAATGGGCAACACCAGTGCAAGATGTTAACAGGAAATCGTGAAATCATGGGAAGGGGTTGTTCTGGGTCCATGGGAACTCTCTGTACTTTCTGCTCAATTTTTGTGTAAACCTAAAATTGCACTCAAAAATAAAGTTTATTAGTTTTTTAAATCCTCCTTTTGTGTTTTGTTAAAAGCAAAGCCTGGATCTTGTCAGCAGCTGTCTTGTGACCAGCAAGCCGCAGGCTGTGTGTTTTCCTGATGGGTCTGGGCAGACTCTTGCTCTGGGAGAGAGGGGACAGCTATGAATCACCCTCGGGGTCAGAGAAGTGACAGCGCTCAGCCAGGGCTTGAGAGCAGCTATTCATCATTCCGGCGGGGTCCTGAGATCCCTGGGACACTGCCAGGATAGCAGACACTGTGTGTCCCACCTCCCGGGGCCAGTCGGGGCCAGTCAGGCCCACGGAGGGGTCCCTGGGCATCAGGCAGGATGGGGACACAGCCTCCTCCTCCCCATCCTGGAGCCCTGAGGGTCCCAGCCTCTCCACCTCAGCCTCCCCACCTCAGCCTCCCCTCTGTGAAGAGGAAACAAGAACCTTCATTCTTCCCCACCCATGCCATATCTTTCTGAGTCCCCCACGTGCTTGGCAGGGAGGGGCTGGCACGGAGGGGCTGCCAAGTATGGTCTTGCCCTGGATGCTCCCTGTACTCGGAGAGGAAAGCAGAGGCCAAGAAGAGGTGCCAGGGCTTGCAGAGGGTCACAGCCCCTGCCCCTCCCTGTGACCGGGCTTTGAGGTCACCGACTCACCTCTAAAATTTCCATGAGGTATAATGTGACCTTGAACCCTCTTCTTAAGAGCTCCTGTACCTAGGGCCCTGAGATGGAGGTTCCTTCTTTCCTGCTTTGTATTTTAAATATTTACAACTGTTTAAGTAATTGCCTTTATTGCTTTAAATAATTCACAATTGCTTTAAATAATTCCCTTCCTTGCGTCAAATACTTTACTGCAGAGCTGATCAATGTCTATGTAGAACATTTAGACCACACAGATGGACGAAAAGAAGGAAAGTCAGATTACCTTCACCCACAGCACTCAGAAATACAGCCGTGGACATCGTTTGGGGTGGTGCTGGGGATCGAACTCGGGGCCTTGAGCTTGTTAGGCAAGTGCTCTACCACCAAGCTAAATCTCCAACCCCCAGCTGTGGACATTTTGAAGTCAACTCTCAGATCGTTTGTACTAAAGTGAGTCTTTACCCACTTATTAAACAAACCCTCGTTGCCAGACACTGATCTGGGCACCAGCAATATGATGATCAGTAAGACGGGGTTCCTGACCTCAAGAAGCCCAAAATGAGCGTGCTCAAGTACACATGCGCTCGCGCCTACACACAAACACACACAGAAAGTGTGATCTAGTTTCCGCTGGTACTGAACATGATGTCTTGGAGACGCCCCCTCCCTGCCCTAGCGTGTCAGGAACGCTTTGTTGTGTGACTCAGCCTGGCCGCCCAGTCCCTTCCCTGGTTTCACAGTGTCCCTTCCTGTAGCTGCATCGCCGCTTGCTTAGCCAAGCTGCTGTGGAAGATTCAGTGTTTCGGGGAAAAGCTTTGCAGCTGGATTTTTGTGCACATTTATGATTACTTCCCTTTTTATCAAATTTTTCTATTATAAAATTTAGGTAATATAAAATTCATCTTTTTTTTTTTTTTTGGCAATACCTGGTATCGGACCCTGGAATTCAAACTGAGCTTTTTAATTGTTTTTTATTTTATCTTTTTTTCTTTTTGTGCTGGGGATCAAACTCAGGGCCTTGTGCTTGCTAGGCAAGCACTCGAACCACCAAGCTAAATCCTCAGCCCATTTTTGAGACAAGGTCTTGCTAAGTTCCTAATGTGCCCAGTCTGAGCTCAAACTTGTAATCCCCCACCTCAGCCTCACAGAGTATTGCTGGGACTACAAGTGTGCACCCCCACACCTGGCTTATTTTAGCCATTTTCAAGGGCACGGTTCAGTGGCCTTAAGTGCATTCACACTATTGTGTCACCACCATCCGCCTCCAGAGACCTGTCACCTTATAAAAGTTAAACACTGCCACCCTCCCCCATTCCGTACCCCCCGGGGCCCCGGAACCAACGTTCTGCTTGGTGCTGTGAACTGCACTGCTTTACAACCTCAGATAAGTAGAACCATACAGTATGTATTTCTTCATTACTGCACTTTCATTAACTGCACTTAGCATGATGTCCCCCACGCTGCAGCACATGTTGGGGTAGTCTGTTATATGTGCACCACTTCTGACAGAGCAATCTATGGTTATTTCTTGTGTGTGTGTGTGTGTGTGTGTTGCATGTGGCATTAGGGATTGAACCAAGGGCCTTCCCCCTGAGCTACATCCTAGCCCCTTCTTTTTCTTTAATTTTGAGACAGTGTCTTGCTAAGTTGCCTAGGCAGGACTTGAACTTGGAATCCTCCTACCTCAGCCTCCCAAACTGCTAGGATTGCAGGCGTTTTCCACTGTTCCTGGCTGGTTTTCCTTAAATTAAATACCATGGTAGTGGTGTTGCTAGAAGTTTTGCTACTAATTCTCCCCAGGAACACATGGGCCTGCTTCCTCTCTGAGTCTCCAGACAGAGCTTTCCTTTCCCTTACCCTTGCCAGCACTGGACATTGGAAGCCTTTTGGAAATACTGTTTGATACAATTTTAAATTTATAGAAAGTTTGCAAGAATAGTTCGTGAACACCCCCCACACCTCCTCCTTTTGTTCTTTCTCCATCTCCTCCTCCTTCCCACCTCCTCCTCTTTTTTGAATCATTGGGATGGGTTGTAGGCATCAATCTTTATCCTTCCATGTTTCAATGTACATTTTCCTCACAATTTCTTACAATAACAACCATATAATTATTTTAAAAATCAGTAAATTTAACTTTGATACAATACTCCCATTTTGTAACCCACAATCCACATTCAAAGTTCATTATGTATTTCAATAATGTCTTCCACTGTTTCCCCCCAGCAGGACCCAGATGCAGGATCGCGCATGCTGCACTTCAGGAATAAAGTCTCTTTGGTCACATTTTATCTGGGACATTATAAATCTTTAATACTTTGCCACTCAAAAGACCCCCACATGGTATCTGGGTGTTATTTTTATGTGTTTAGTTTCTGACAAAGCTGAGGATTTCCCCTGGTGTGAACTGTTCATTTGTGTCTCTCTCTTGTGTATTGCCCGGTGTCCTTTGTCCCTCTTTCACTCCAGCATTGATCCCAGCACTTTAGAACTCAGACCTGACCTTCCACACCAGCCTCCAGCCAGGAGAGATAGGTGACCTGCTGCCCCCGCCCTGTCCCCTCAGATCAGCTTCCTGGCCAGGGTTTTGAAACAGCACAGTTGTCTGTCTGAAGCAAGGACGCCCCATCTGTCCTTCCGAACTCTGGGGAGTACAAACGAGTGATTCCTGTTTGGTTCCACGTTTCCTGCAGGATCTGACCCAGCCCCGCCTCGGTTTCCAAGCGGCCACCTGCTGAGTGTCAGCGGTGATCAGCGGCCCCCAATGTTGCTATTGATCAACGTCTGACTCAGCCTGGCCCTGTCCCAGGAGAAGGGCCGTGGCGCAATGGAAACTCGAAGGCGCCTGCAGGACGCAGGCGGGGGCCGCACCCCGCGCAACTCCGGACCGCGCGGGCTTCACCTGCGGGAGCCCCTTCACCGAGAAGGCCAGAGAGTCAAAGCCGCCACCAGGGAGGGGACTGTGGCCTCGCTGCCGTGACGCAACCTATCTTTGTTGTTTAGGGTTGTTGTTTTGGTTTTAGATTTTTATTAAACTAGTTACCACTCTTTTATGTAGCCATAAAAAGGAAAATATGAGAAAAATAAACTTTAGTACAGTATTTAGGACCTCTCGTGTCACATACTTTCTAGGTCTTATTTTTTTCTCATGAGGACAAACGAAGAGAGTAGAAACAGGCTAAAGAATCCTTAGGTAATTATGATCATTTCTGATCTCATCCACACCCCCCAAGCCTACACCCCCTCCCAGAGTATTATGGAATAAACTTTAGACATCACGTACTTTCCTCTAAACACTTCAATTTGTATTAGCGAAAGCTGTTTCCTTTGTTTTTCTTTGTTTTCCTTGCTGTTTTGCACTGGGGGGGGGGGGTTGGACCCGAGCTCCATTCCCGGGTCTTTTTTTTTTTTTTTTTTCATTTTTCATTTTGGGACAGAGTCTAAATTACCAAGATGCCCAGGCTGGTCCTCCAGTGCAACCTCGCAGAATGCCAAGGTCACAGGCATGTGCCACCACAGCCGGCAGTTTCTTTTGTTTTTGACCTCATGTTAATTTCATATCGCACCTAAAAAAATAACAATGACTTCTTAGTATTGTGGACATATCTAATCGGTGTTGAATGTTTTCATTCTTCTGGTGTGTTCAACCCAGGATCCAAGCAAGGCTAATGCCTTGCATCTGGTTGCCCTGTGCTGTGGTCTGAATGTGTCCCCCAAATTTCAGATATTGAAAAACATAATCTTCTGTGAGATGTTTAAAAATAGGGACTTTAGGAGATTACGCCTTGAGGACAGACCCTCATGAATGGGATTTGTCAGTTTATACAAGGGCTGGACAGAACTAGTGTTTGTCTCTTTCACCGTTCTGTCTTTTGCCTCATGAGGCACCTACTTGGAAGCTAAATAATGGAATCCTCATCAGATCCAGAGTTTGGTGGTGCCTGAACTTTCCAGCCCCCAGAACGGTAAGAAAATAAATTTCTCTTCTTTATCAGTTTCTGTCTCCAGTATTTTGTTATAGCTGCACAAACATACAGAGACAACAAGCTCTTAATCTGTTAATCTGTATGTTATCTGCCTTCATTTTTACCCCTGAAATCTGTTTGTGGAAGAAACTGAGTCATTTGTCCAGTAGAATGTTTTGCATTTTGCTGATTTCATTTTTATGATGTGATTTAGTGTTCCTCTGTTTCCTGTATGTAGTTCCTATAAATTAGTAGTTCAGTCAAGAGTATTTGATAATCCACAGAAAGACTATACTGAAGCACCTCTCTCAGTAAATGTAAATTTCCCTTAAAAAGGTCTTGGGAAGGAATTGAGTATGAGCAAAGAGATCAGGACACTAGGGGTGAGAGTGAAGAGACCCAGTGCTGTTTCTGACCCATGGGGTGAGCAGCTGGGAGTGGGTCACAGGCTTCTGCTCTGTTAGTAGGGAAATGGGGGCGGGGATCTGAGGTCCCAAGGCTCCCCGTGGCCTGCAGTGAGGCCCCTGGGGGGCATCTCTGGGCAGCATGTGGGATGAGACCAGCCTCTCCAACCTTGGAATCAAAGGTAGCTGGTCCCCCCAGCTCCCTGCACCACCACATTAGACCCTGGAACAGGGAGTCCGGGAGTGGGGGCTGGGACGCTGGCCTGGTTTACAGATTTCCCTTCCTCTTGGTCATTTACTGAAAATTTGTGTCCCCAGGCACCCAGTGAATGTTGGTCCTGTCTTCAGTCGCACAGGAGATCACTGCAGATCTCTCAGCACACATGTCACAGCTCCTAAAAATCATATTAAAGTGTTCTTTCTTCTTTTTCCTGTCCTTTTCCTCCTTTTTTCTCCCTCCTCCCCTTTGCTGTTTAGTTTTTTCTTTCTTTCCCTCTTTAACAATCAACTCAGTCGTTCTCGGTGCACTAGGGGGAGCTGCTATTTAACAAAACCCACAGGGCTGCAGCAGCCTCCTGAAGAGCCACTCTCTGATCTGCATCTCTAGGGGCAGCTGGGGCGATGGCCGAGCCGCACACAGGAGGGCCCTCCTCTATCCAGCTGACCTATGACCCTCAAAACACAAAGAATGGGTGGGGACACCAGGGTTCGAGTCCCACCTCTGCAACCACAGCTGTGGGCAAGCTCCTTTCTCTCTCCCTGCCTGGTGTCCTTGGGACAGTGTGGCCAGTGGCTCTAAATCCCGCCCCACCATGCAGCTGCAGTCTGACCCCGTCTAGGTTCCTACCTCTCTGAGCTTTCCTCGGGAGTGCACTGGGCAGAGGGTCATTGCACTCAGCACAGACCCTGGGTGGGGGGGCAATAAACACGCGGTGGTGTTGGTGTTGTCATTTTCCAGACCAGGCTGGGCACCCACATCTGTGCTTCCTTCTCAGCCAAGAGCTTGGGACACACTTTGTGTGTTTACAGCCTATGAGGCGCTCACGGCTTCTGCTGTGCTGCAGTTGTGTTCCCCTAGTACAGGAACCTCCCCCGACCTCCAGGTGACACAGACCTGACTCATCCCTGCTGGGTGGCTCTAACGTTCGGCTGAACACAGGGCTCCCTCAGCCTACTCTACCCAGCGTCTCCCTGGCAACACCCCAGGATGGCCTTGGGTGGTCCCACTGGGGCACCTGGCCTGGTCCTGTAGCAACAGAGGAAAAGAGGTGGGCAGGCCTATGTGGCCTGATGGTGGTGACCGCAGCCTGGTCTCAACCCCAACTCTCAGAGGGAAACAGTGGCTGGTCCCCAGGCTTGCAGGGCCTGGACGAGGGGTCTTCGTGAGCGCCTGTGCATGCCAGGGGAATGTGGAACAGGGGACACAGCAGTGACATCCAGCAGGCCTGGAGCCTGGCCCTGACTTGTGAGTAAGCTGAGAGAGCCAGGCTGTGCAGCATGGCCTGTGCTTCACTCTGGATCACAACAGATGGATTCTGGGTGTTTTTTTGCTAAGGCAGGAGGGAATGGGACTCAGGTGGCTTCCATCAAGCCTTTAGCGGAACATTTCCTCCTCTCTGGTCTCCAATGTGGCTGGACCTTCAGAGCCCTTTGTCATCCCCACTGGCCTGAGCCCAGGCACCGTGGAAGAAAAGGCCCCTCTCCTGCTCCTGGAGTCCTTCCCGGAGCCCCGAGCAGCTTCCTGATAGCATCTGGGGTCCCCAGAGCTGCTGGCCCTTTCTGGAGCTGGCTTGGGAGATCCTCACCCTGCTCGGCTGGGCTGATGCAGTGGAGGAGGAAGGGAGGGTGCTTGTCTTTGTCCGCTAGGAGCATAAACTTTACCATCAGACAAGGTGAGAGATAGGAAAAAGGCAAAGAGATGAAGAATATGAAGGAAAGGTCCAGAGGCTTGGGACATGGAAGGAGAAGGAGAGAATACAGCGACCGGGGAAAGGCAATATTGGGAGAAATAAAGGCTAAGAGTTTTCCACCTTAGAGGAAAGATACAAAGCCTTAAGGTGAAGGAACACAAGGAGTCTTGAGCAGAATAAAATGAATGATTCCACAATCACACACACTATAGAAATTTCACAACCCTAAAGTAGATCTTAAAAGCTCAGAGATGAAAGATAGCTGTCTGCAAAGGAACAATAGACTCTCCACCACAACAGTAAATAATGGAATGTTTTATAATAGTACAATCTTAATATTTTGAAGTGCTGGAGGCTGTATCTATCATTCAGCATAATGAGGGAAACATGAAACCTGAGAGATTCATCACTGACCCATGTTATGGGCTTAAGGATGAGCTACAGGAAAAGAAAATCAGGCTGGGAGGAAGCAATGAGTTATTTGAAGTAATCTTGATCAAATAAATTGGTAAACATGAAAAAAAGCAAGTATTCACTAGAGGAAATAACAATCATAAAATGATTAATTTGAGGAAATTTAAAGATAGACACAATGATAACATGTAAGATGGGAGGGTAGAATTGGACGTCAGACTCTTTTTAAGGTCCTTTTATTATTGGGGATAAAAGAGAAATCCTGATTAACCTTAGACTTTGCTAACTCAAGTGGGTTAAAATTTTAAGGAAGAAAGTTAGAATGTCTTACTACTTACCAGCAGAGGCGAGATAGGGAATAAAGAAAAGCTAACCAACAAATACAAGACTTCAAGGAGGAGGAAAATGAAATGGCCAGGTAAATAGGAAACTTAAAGGGATAGGCATGAATCCAAATCATCATCAATCACAGTAAAGGTAAATGAACTAAATTTGCTATTTAAAAGGAAGGACTTGTTAGACAAGGCTGCAGAAAAACCCATTGTCTGCCGGTAGGAAAACTCAGGCCACAGAGTTAGACCCTGTGTCTGAAATGCTTGGTGTTTGTCATGAGCTCTTTTAACTATTTAAAGTGTTTTCATCATCTTCCAAGGATATGATTATCCTTATATAAATGGGGAAATTGAGGCTCAGATAAATTACACAACACTCCAGTTTCCTCAGTTAGTATGTGTTGGGGCTAAGATTTTAGCCCAGGCCTCTTCATTCTGAATTTAGTTCTCTTGAAAGTCCTTCATCTGTGCCTTCTTGCTTTGTCCCTGTTCAGGTGTCCCCATAGGATCCCTTATAGTTACGATCATTCTTTAGTACCCACTTCAGGGACCAATGCCCATTCTGGCCACTGATCTGTGTAATCCTATTTACCAATGCAACATTATTTTTCGTCACTTTATATTTTTATATTAGGTAAGGCTCATTTCTCTTCTTGATTTTAAACACTGTGTTATCTTTATTTTCCCCATGTTAACTTTAAAATACTTATGCCCAAATTTCAAAATGCAGACCTGGACTGGTATTTTGTTTGATTTGTTCACTATTGGCATTTTCTCTTGTTTGCCTCAGTCGGTATTTTCCAAAGGCACACTTGCTTCCTGGAGAGTCTGCAGTACCTTTCTGAGGTGATCTCTCCTCACAGAGAATCACCTGATCTTGCACTTTATAGTATCTTTCTATCACGTTACTGAGTCTATTCCTTTCTGAGTTATGACTCAATGTCATTTTGCATCCGTCAGAACCTTCCAAACACTATCAAGTAGTGATCGTGATTATGGCAGACAGACCCTGTGAATTGCCTGTCCTCACCTCCAACTCCCTTTCCTCAGGAATTACTAAACACTCCTTTTTATCTGAATACATTGCCACTCAGTTGCTGTTCATTCACGGTGAACATGTCCCAATTCTCAGAACTTGTAGTGTGCTAGTCACACGACAAAAGACAGTTTTGAAGATGTGATTGAGTTAAAGGCCTTGAGATGGGGGTTATCGGAATTATCAGAATGAGCCCAGGGTAATTGCCCAGGTCCTCATCGAAGAGAGGGAAGAAAGCAGGAGAGTCAGAGAGGAAATGCAAAGTGAAAGTGGAAGTTGGAGTGACACCACCATGAGGAAGGCAAACAGCTGGAAGAGACTGGAAGAAGCAAGGAAACGGATTCTCCCCAGAGCCTCCAGAAGGAATGCAACCTGGCCGACACTTTGACTTTAGCCCAGTGAGACCCATTTGGGCTTATGACCTCCAGAACTATAAGATGATAAATTTGTATTGATTGAAATGACTGAGTCTGTAGCATTTGTTACAGCAGCCAGCAGGAAACTAATGCAGACCTGAGGATGGAAGCCAAGCATTAGGATAGTGAAAAAATATTGGGGAAAATGTTTGTTCTCTAGTAACGACGGTGTTACGTGAGATTTTTCTACCTCTGGACTCACTTTGCCTGAGATTTCCTATACTTAAATGTAAGACATTCTTTTTCAGCATTTGGTAATTCAAGAATTTAATACCTGATACAATGACAAAGCCCACTTCTTTTTAATCTTGATCTTCAGGAAATTCCTCTAGAGTTCCATTGTAAAAAGTAATAGGCATGTATATAATCTGAGATACTTTTTTTTGCATTAAGGCAATCACTTTATATTTTTAATTTTTAGAGTTTTTAAAATAAAGACCTGAATTTTATCAAGTGATTTTGGAGTATCTCTTGAGTCAATCTTACATTTTTCTATGAATTTATAGAATACTGGATAGAATCTATTTGTAAATTTCCATTCTTGGGATACACCCTACTTGACTATGTCATGTTATTCTTTTAACATACAGCTGAATTCTAACTATTGAGAAACAGACCCCAGTGTGCTCCAAGATCAAGACTCTGTCACCAAGGCAGAAGGGCAAAATGAACAAAGCTTTATCTACCACACCACTCTATAATTTTTGCTGTGTATATTTCTGGTACGATTAGAGTTATGTTGGCTTTACGAAGAAATTGGGTAGTTTGCATGTTTTTCTGCGTTCCAAACTGGTGTACATACTCTTTGGAATTCTTTGTCCCCTGACCATTTGAAAGAATTCATGGATGAAAATCATCAAACATGGAAACCCACGTGCAGGGAAGGGCTGTCTCTGCCTGTCTTGGCTGCACAAGGGTGGGCTAGTGGCCAGGGACACTTCCTCACCGGGAGGTAAGAGTGCTCCCAGCCCAGGCAGGGCTTGTCACCATGTGTGGTCCAGACTCAGTGTGTCCCTTGTTCTGTTTAGGCATGTGCCTCCCAGGGCACCTGGCTCACTCTCCTTGTGCAAGATGAGAGAGACCACAAATGGACAAGGGAACAAGGTACATAAAACACAGAGTTATTTGTAAGGAAGTGAGAGGGGGAGGTGGAACAAGGAGGAAGACTCGGAAGCTGGGGTGTGGGTGGCTTCTGTGTGTGTGCCATGCCCTGCCCAGGTGCCCCGGGGCCCACTGACCCCAGGCTGTGTGTGTCTGCCCCTGCCTGATGCTGTTGGCTTCTTGGCCCTCACCTCTGCTTTCCACACAGAATTCTCTTAGGCCACAGGCACTGAAAGTCCTGAGGCCTTGTGTCCCCCTCCCTGGGGAGGCTCGGAGCCACCCACTGGCTGGTGGAGGAGGAAGAAAGCCCGGTTGCTCCTGTGCCATGGTTGCACATGGCTGGAGTACGGACCCCAGAGCTCATATTCCAAAAGCTTGGTCTCCAGTGTACTCGTGTTCAGGTGGTCACACTAAGAGGTAGGGGCTGTGGGAAAATAGTTGGCTCACTGGGGATGACACCCTCAGAAGAGACTGGTGTAATTCTCTGGGAACCCTGAGTAGTTCCCACAAGAGCAGCTGTTATAAGAAAGCAAACGTGGCCCGTAATCTCTCTAGTCTCTTTCTCACCAAATGGTCTCTCCTGCACTTGTTCCCGCTTTTCACTGCCATCTGCCATGAGGCCTTCACTAGAGGCCAAATCTGTGCGGCTCCAAGATTATGAGTCCCATAAGCCTCTTTTCTCTGTACATTGCCCAGCCTTGAGTATTTTGTTATAGCAACAGAAAACAAACCAATCAACCTTCCCTGGGGTCCTGAGACCATCTGAGATATAATTTAGTCTTAGCTCCCTGGAGACTTCAGTTGAGATTACATGCCTGCTTGACTCCTCCCCCTGTCCAACCTGCTCCCTCACTCCCTTCCCAGTATCTCTTACCCCCTTGGCACTCCTCAAATCACTCATCCATGAATCTCCATCTCAGGGTCAGTTTAGGTGAACCTGACCTAAAATGACCTCCGTGAAGTGAGGAGTCTGAAACTAGCTCATCATAGGATCTGGGTGAGGGGCTGCATTTGGGGGAATAGTGTGAGGAACAAAGATACAGGTAGAGGGACTGGCATGTGCAAAGGCCCTGAGGTGGGAAAAGACTTGGTAAATATGAGGCTTGAAACTGTATTTTATGTGAGAAATGACGAGAGGGTGTACAGGTGAGAAGACAGGTCAAGGCTGAAGAACGAAGGGCTTTGAATGCTACCGGAATGTGCTTGGATTTTATCCTGCAGGTAGTAGGGAGCCATGGAAGGATTCCGAGCAAAGGGGAGGCAGAACACAGTACTGGCAATGGTGGTGCTGTACACTCTGAGCCTGGGAGCTGAGTGTCAAAGTAAATCTGATGGAAAGACAGTCCTAGCCGCCCTGGTCCCTTAACCCTCCCCCCTCCAGGCTCCCAAGTAGCAGTGGAGATGGGACTGACTGGGGTCTTCAGCAGGGAAGAGATTTAGCCAGATCAGCTCTTTGAAGAGATCCCTCAGGTGGTAAAGCAGCAGGAAGGAGAGGATATCAAGATCAGGGACAGGTAGAGTGTAGGGGCAGGGTGGGGGCGGCAACGATTCTGGCATAAAGCAATGCGGGCTTGAACTTGACGGCCGTGCAGTGGAGACAGAAGCAAGTGGCTGAGCAAGTGGTGTGATGGAAAATACGCAGCAGGCTGGGTAGCATACTGGAAAGAACTTAGTTATAAAATATTATGTGAAGATATACCAATGTAAAAAATGATACAAGCAATAGGCAGCAAAGACTTAGGATAAAACATTTTTAAACTTGAACTCCAGTGAGGAACTTCGCCTTTCCCAGCAACAGTTCCGGACTTGGTGGGCTGAGGGGTCCCTCTGCCCGTTGTGGGGAGGAACCACGCAGAAGCGGAGGGCTCAGTACGTTCCTTCTCCCTCAGCGCTTCAGGATAAGGCTGAGCCAGAGAGACCTTCCGTAATTTGTATCTTCCCACAAACCAAGCTACAGAGAGCCTGAAAGCTCTGGATTTGGAAGAAGCAGGTAAGCAGAGAACCCAGCTGCCAATTGCAGTCGGAGGTGTTAAGTGGTTTCTGAATGGCTGTAGTGTGATTAAATTTGCCACTTAGCCAAATTGCTTTCTATTGCAATGTGATTGCGAGGCCACTGAAGGGCTGAATGGGGAGAGCATGGCTGACCTGCGTGACTAATGAGTGAACCGCTCCCCCCGCCCCCGCAGTCTCTGGCCAGCTGGCACCCAGCCCCATCCGCCTGTCTCTGGGATGGAGGGCACTTGTGTCTTGGAGATTGTGCCACGGGGCGGGGGCACCATGCTCATCCTCACTGTGCCCCTGGCATGCCCCTGGCATGTCCCACATCTTAGCGCTCTACACAGCAGCGATGCAGACAGGAACAAAAGCTCAAAGCCCCCACTCTTGAGGAAGAGACAGCAATATAAGGTAAAGCAGGGAAGGAAGCTGGGGCTGCAATTTTCCATAAGGTGACCAGGAAGCCCTGACCAAGCAGGTGACATTGGAGTCCAGATCCAAAAGAGGAGGAGAAATGAGCCAGACGGGTACCTGGGTCGCCACATTCCAGGCAAAAGGAAGTCTCAAGCACACACCTGGGGGGCAGCATGGAGGTGCGAGGGGAGAATGGGAGGTGAGGTCGGGGAAGTAACAGGCCATGGGGTGCAGATCACGCGGGACCAGGACGGCCACTGTGAGGACTCCGATTCCACCATGAGTGAGCAGAAGCAGCCAAAGAGAGGCTTTTCCCAGAGGAGTGATGTGACTGGTGTTTAGAAAGGATCACACAGGACAATAGTGATGCAAAGCTAGAAGACAAGAACTAGGGCGGCTGGAATCCAAATGGTAGGCACAGGGGTGGTGAGAAGCAATGGGATTCCGAGTACTTTTGAAGGCATGGCCAAGAGGATACTGAGGAGTTGGCAGCGGTGAGAGTGAAAGTGGTTAAGGATGGCTCAAGGTCTTTGGCCTGAGCACTGGGAAGGGTGGGATTTCTGAGTCACGGGTTTATAGGTGAGGCTTCTGGGAGGAGAATGGATCACAGGTGTGTGATACTCATCACTGGATTAGTCCACTGATGGGTTTATAGCTAAATATGATGTTGGGAGGTAAAGCCTGGTAGGAAGAAGTAGGTCACTGTGGGGCGTAGCCTGGAAGGGAGTGAGGGTGTGTGTGTGTGTGTGTGTGTGTGTGTGTCCCCCTCCTCCTTTGATCCCTCCCTGCTTCTCACCACCATGTCATGAACAGTTTCTGCTCTGCCATGCGGTCCTGCTTTGAAGCCAGCTGACTATGGACTCAAACTTCTACAAACTGTGAGCTAAAATAGACCTTTCCTCCCTCTACTTGTAGGTATTGAATATTTTGTGCCAGCAATGAGAAACTAAGACAAGACCCTCATCCAAAGGCAAAGCTGTATGGAATGGGGAGGGCTTGGGCCGGTGTCGGATGTGGAAGGCTGTGTCTCCCTTCCTTGCAGACAAAAGGAAGCTCATGGAAGATCCTGGAAAGAAAGTGATGTAACCAGGTGCATCTTTTAGAACCAGGGCAGCCCATGTGTTAGTGCAGGATGGACCCAACAGATAGATTCCAGGCTCTTGTGTAGAGCAAGCAATGAATTGAAGTGTATGCTCAATGGTAAATGAAAAGCAGCTGTGTTTACTGACCATCATGGCGAAGTGTGCTCAGAGCAAGTCTCTGCCGACAAAAAATACGGCAGGAATAGAAAAGTGATGCTGGGACAAGAAGAAAGTGAAAAGCACACAGCACAGCACAGATAAATCAGGCTTTCAGAGTTTTAAGGATGTGCCCTCCTGCCCTACGGGGCTGTCCAAACTCAAGTGGGTGGGAGAGAGTGATTTCTTCAGCCCCACCGTTCTAGCTGCACTACAAGGAGAGGCTCAGGTGTGAGAGGAGACCGTGGTCCTGTCCAGGTGGTGGCTGAAGCCTCAGGCAGGAACCAGACCACCCGGAAGAGGTGCAGGTTGCGAAGGAAGGGAGAGCCTGAGCAAAGAGCAGCCTGGAGAGCGGGGGTGAGGACGAGGAGCAGGCCGTGGCCACTAACCCCTCTGCCGCCTCGAACGCTGCTCCAGCTGGTCTCACCCGCTGTCCCTGCCCTGCCTTCCCTCCCTCTTGATAAACTGGTCATTTATCAAGTGAGCCAATCACCCCCACTTCCTGGGGTCCCAGATGTCATCAGGCTGAGCCTCTGCTGTAGCAAGTCACCTCTCTCCCAGCATCCAGCCTCAGCTAGGCTGATCTCAGGCCCTGGGGGGACCCTGAGAGGAAGACAGTCCCAGCACTTCCCTCCTCCTGCTCCCCTGGCCACCCCCTGGCCTGTGCCCTCTGCCTACGCTGGTCTGAATGCTTGTGTCTCCCAAAGCACTGGTGTGGTGGCATTAGGAGGTAGGTGCCTTGGCGGGAGAGGTGATTAGATCACCAGGGGAGATGAATAGGATTAGTGACCTTATAAAACAGGCTCCACAGAGTGGGCTTGTCCCTTTTATGAACCATCTAAGCACCAGAAAGTGGGCTCTCACCAGACACCAAATCTCCCTCACCTTGATCTGTACCTCTCAGCCTCCAGAACAGTAGGAAACGAGTGTGTGTCACTTATACGCCACCCAGTCTAGGGCGTTTTGTTATAGCAGCGCAAAGGGACTAAAGTGCTATCCAGGCAATCTCACCCCTGCTGGCCCTTTGAGGGTCTGTACCTCTGGCCCCAAGGATGGAATTCTCCATTGACTGAAATGACACTGTTGTTTTTGCAGATTAAAAAAGTAATGCCTGCTTCATTTATGTTTTAAATTAGATAATAAAATTAAAATGACTTCTCTAATGAAAATCATATTTAGCTGTGCAGACTTCCAGAATGTTTTCATGAACACACACACACACACACACACACAGACTTTTTGTTATAAAAATGGCAACACAGGCTACGTGCTATTCTGTAAACTGCTTGTTATGTTTTGCTTAGTCTGTGAGAATATTTCCTTATCAGTACCCCAGTCTTCATCAGCATTTTTATTTCCTGCAGAATATTTTGCTGTGAGAATATTTAATGTCACACTCCCCATAGACGTCTCGATTCATCTGCCCCCAAAAGTTTTCCTCTTATAACTAGGGCCCCATGTACATCCTTGTTCATAAATCTTCGAGCAATAAAATTAGACAATTTAAACTTGAGGGTTCATATCGCCCTCTTGCTCATATCATAAAGGAAATTGATTTTTATTTTCAAAGTCAATGATGATTAAAGAAAGAATGGTTGCCCGGCAACCTGCAAGCTGTACTGCGGGTGGAGGCCAGAACAAACAGGAGCCTCCACCCCGCCCCAGGAAGCCAGCGCCCCTCTGGGCCTGCACTTCTAGGTAATGAGCACCCCACCTGCCCTTTGAAATGGAGGTGCCCAGCTTCCTCTCCTCCAGCCCAGCCTCTTGCTCAGCCATTCTAAGTGCAAGTCAAGGACTCACTGCTGAAGTCACCCCTTCTCAGGGCATTTCGGGGGCTGTGTTGCTGAGAGCCTCCAAGGTGCAGCTGTATGGAGGTGGCCTGCAGAGCCCACATCTGGGTCAGAGCCCAGCCTCTCACCTGCCTTCCCAGGTGAGGCTGAGGAGCAGGGGGTGACATCCTGAAGCATCTGCAGTGTGCGTCAGTGGTTTTCGGTGTATTTATTCTTTTCTGCATCAGGTTCTGTGATGGGCAGGGCCCACTCCCATCGGTAACAGGATAACAACATGGGGAGTGGGGAATAATCAAAGTCTGAAGGGGCAAGTGGAGACCTACCTCCACAGCCCGGGGCTCAGCTGGCCTGCAGCAGA
This sequence comes from Hystrix cristata, assembly GCA_004026905.1. Lineage (NCBI taxonomy): Eukaryota > Metazoa > Chordata > Mammalia > Rodentia > Hystricidae > Hystrix > Hystrix cristata. The sequence goes on from PVJO010015716.1 coordinate 25,117, forward strand.
GGGGAACAGAAGTCAATCTACAGTTCAGTGCCTCCGCCCCTCCGGAGCCCTGGCTCCCACCGGGAAAAGCCCCCAGGGGCCCTGTGGACTCTGGGAGTGCTGTGGGGAAGAGCAGAGGCAGCCGAGACGCTGCTGGGATGGAGCCCACACTGGGGTGAGGAAAAGGACCTGAAAGCAGGGAGGAGGCTCCCTGCTGCAGCCCAGGGCAAGGGAGAGGAGCCCCTTAGTCTCTCTCTGTCCTAACTCTTGGGGACATAAAGCTTAGCAATCATGGTCATAAGAAAGTCCCCCCTCCCTGTGTCAGGTATGTACTGGGAGGCCTGCATCCTGTGTTGTAGAATGGCGCTGCCCCTGGATGGGAACAAAAGCCAGCCAGAAGGGCTGGCAGTGCCGCTCAGGGATGAAGCACTTGCCTCACGTGTGCAAGTCTCTGGGTTTGGTCCTCAGTATTGGGGGGGGGGAGCCAGGTAGAACTATAGCTAAATTTGTTGTCTTTTGAGTGCATTATCATTGTCCCCATTTACAGAATTAGAATATTCTTAGCCAAGAAAAGATAGCAAGTAATGGAGCCAATATTTGAGCCCATGTCTGTTAAACAATATTTGTAAATGGACCTTGTTCCCGAATAGCACTGACCCAGGTGACGAACAGGACATTGCAGGAGTGACGGTAAATGGCTTCCTGGGCCAGGTCATGGGAGATGTGGCTTTCAGCAGGTGCTCTGCCAGGTCGACCTCTCCGGAGGAAGCCAGCTGCCATGTTGTGAGGACTCTCAATCAGCCCTAAGGTGATGCCCATGACATGAACATCGTGGGCACCAGCCAGCACCAATTTTCCATTCCTGTCGGGAGCCACCCGAGAGGGGACCCCCAGCCCTGGTCCAGCCTTCAGGTGACCACAGCCCCAGTCCACATCCTGACCAGAGCCTTAGGGAACCCCATGTCGGCACTGCCAGCTGCGCGGCTCCCAGACTCCCAACCCTCAGATGTGGAGGGACAATGAGCATCGGCGATTGTTTTACATTGTTGTGCTTGGAGAGAGCTCACAGTGACCAACACCCACACTGAGGGGCCCGCCCAAAGATACTGGGGAAGTCTGATTGCTGTAAGGGTCAGGATGATTCCAGAAAGATCTTTAAAACAAACGAGTTTCTCCTTGGAACTCAAGAGTAATTCACTCAGGAGGTGGACACCCAAGAGGGGTTCACCCTGGAGCATGTACTGGTGAGCCTTCTTCCAGTTACGGAGGATAGAGGCCTGACTCCAAGGTGCTTAAGCAAAGAAATGTAAGCTATCAAAATGTCACAGTGAAACCTGTTAATTTGTATAGTTAGTGTGCTGATAATTATAAGAATAAGAGAACCAGCAATAAATGAAAGAGAAGAAAGAGGATTCACCCCACAATTAGATCACAGGAAGCAGGGGTGCAGCTGGCCGGGGCAGAGTAGAATTTGGGTGTGCACAGTTCAGGACCCCGAAAGGCTAAATAAAATACAATGTGGGTGGGTGCAAGAGCAGCTCGGGTCAGCCAGACTGGAGCCCCAGTAACCTCAGGTCTAGGTGGGAACCAGGGTGTCAGAAATGCACACATCTCTGAGGCCTGATGGCAGAGGTGCCAACTCACCTGTGGGCTGTCTTAAGTCCCAGAGGCCTGGCGCCTGTGCCCTCTGCCCTCCCTGTCCACACTGCCTGCTGCCTTTACCCTCAGCTCCTCTGCGTGCTCTTCCAGCACACACAGTCCCCAGGCCTCCACCCACCACTAGTCAGATCTGCCCTGCCCTAAACAGCTGTCCTCTGCCTGCTGGTCTCAGCCTCCCACCCCAGCACTCTTCACACACAATCCGTGGGAACAGAGGTCAGACGGTAACAGCCTCCTTCCAGCCTCCCTTCTGCCCCGACTTCCTGGGACCACTGTGGGCTCCTACACCTGCCTGCTCCGCCCTAGAGCCAGTCCAGTCCTGACCTGAGCCTCCAGCTTTGTACAAGGAACTGGGGCAAGGGTAGGGTTTAGCCTATCATTTCTAGTCCTTCTTCCTCCTCCACTTTTTATTTCTTCTGCTTCTCCTTCTTTGTGGTACTGGGGTTTGAACCGAGGGCCTTCACAATTTCTTTCTTATTTATTTAGTGCTGGGGATCGAACTCAGGACTTTGTGCTTGCAAGGCAAGCACTCTACCCACTGAGCTAAATCCCCAGCCCTCTTTTTTGAGACAGGGTCTCATTAAGTTGCCCAGGTTGAACTCTAACTGGAGATCCTCCTGTCTCAGCCGCCCGGACTGTTAAGATTATAGGAATATGACACCACACCTGTCTAGTTTATTTCTTCTTAAACTACAACAAAAAGGCCCTGACACAAATGGTAAAATGTGAACGTGAGTTCTTTCCTGTATTCAGGAACTATTTCATGATTATAAAATACATTTTCTCAATGCAGGATAGTGGGCAACCCTATGAAATAGGCGCTGCCGTTTTGGTTACCAGAATTCTGGAGGGCTGGAGACTCCTAGAGATTCTCCCTAGGTTCTTGTTGACCTAAACAATTCGATGAGAAATGTGCGAAAGGTTTTACATTTGTTAAAGGTAGGAAAAGGAGTATGCTCCGCAGGTGAAAGTGGGCCACTGAAGAAAGAGAGCACAGTGGCCACAAAGTTAATGGCACTGTCTTTTTTATTTCCCGTTTCTCAGGCTGACATCAGATCTTGGCCATCCTATCAAAAATCTGCTTCATCTCGCACCAGAGGAAGAGAAGATAAGAGTTTCCTTTGTTGGTCCCAAAGGGCAAGGTTGGCCCCAAGTGCCCTGGAGCTCTGTGATTGGCAGGTCACACCCACTTGCCCAGCCAGCTGGTCACGCCCTAATCTCCTGCCCTTTGCAGAGAGGAAACTGAGGCGTAGAGAGGCAAAATTAGTTGACCAGGGCACAGAGCTGACATGAGGTAGAGCCAAGATCCAAACCTAGGTTCTCTGAAAACCCTGTAGGGCCACCCAGTCAGCTACAGGAGGCAGACTCCCTGCCTAGATATTCACACAGGCGGCCCTAGAAGGGCAGGCGGGATGTCTGTAGATGGCCAGGCACTGGCCAGCCTTTTTTCCTCCATCACCTCATTGGGCCTTTGCAACAACCCTGGGAAGTGTAATTGGCCACATTTTTACACATTTAGAAAGTGAAGCTTGGGGGTCAGAAACAGTGATACATGCCTGTAATCCCAGCACACTGGGAGGCTGAGGCAGGAAGATCATAAATTCAAGTCTTTCTGGGCAATTTAGCAAAACTACGTATCAAAATTTAAAATACATGTTTTGAGGCAGGAGGATCATGGTGAGTTCAAGACTAGCCTGGGCTGCATAGTGAGTTCGAGGTCAGCCTGAACTACATAGCAAGACCCTGTCTCAAGAAACAAACAAACCCAAACAAACAAAATATATATATGTAAAGACTAGAAATGTAGCTCAGTGGGAAGTTCCTGAGGGGGTGGGGAGGAGGAGAAGGGGAAGGAGCGGGGGGAGGAGCAAGAGCAGGAGCAGGAGCAGGAGGAGGAGGAGGAGGAGAAGAGGAGAGAAAGTGAAATATGAGCAGGTTATGTGGTTTGACCTGCCCAATGTCACACAGCTGTGAGGGACGAAGCAAGAAGCAAACTCCATGTCTGTCAGATTCCAACACCTTTCTGTCTGGCACACTGAATCCTGGCAGGCTCAGTAGAGGGTCCTGGGCCCAGGACCAGGTCTCCCGTCCCCGGGAGGGGAGCTGAGTAGGGACTTCACTAGCCTGTCCCATGGTGGACTGGGGAGATTACACTGGGGAGATTTCTAGTAGTCTCACTGGAAATCTCACCAAGATGGCCCTGCTTTGGGGTTTCCTCTTCTCAGCTGTAGAAGCAGGCCGAGCCTGGCTCACCTCTAGACCGAGGCAGGACTCCCGTCCTGGCCCGCTGTATGTCACACGTTCAGAGGAATTTAGAGGCCAGGGAACCCTGATGTGTGCCTCTCGCCATGGGTGCCGGCAGTGCCTGATGATGGGACGGGGCACTGCTCTCTCCCTGGAGACGACTTCCTCCTGCTTCCCCCCTCAGCTCAGCACCAGCCCCCTCCTGTCCATCAGACACCCACATCTGTCCATTCTGATTAGATCAGCAGAGCTGCCCCGCTGGGCAGCAGGAAGTCAGACTATGACCCAGTAAGAAAGGAAATGGCTGACTCGGGGAGGAGGTGGGCTACAGGGAAAAGAGGGCAGAGAGAAATCAATGCCCTTTCAGAGATATTTATCCCTTGGGAGCCCCACAGGACAAGTTCAACCTTTCCATAAACATTTAGTGAGCACCTACTGTATACACACACCTGTTTTACTGATGGCAGTAACCAAGATCAACAAGGTCCCATCCGATCCCCATGGGGACAGCCTCAACAAAGAAATTGAAAATAATTTGCTGGGGAGTGAATCTTGCTGGCTCACCCACTTCCCTGTTAGAGCTTCATGCAGTTTCGAAGTCCCCTCTCATGCCCCCATCTGACCTTTCCCCTGCAGGCAAAAGCCCCCTCTCCTCTCTTGCTCCTTCAGCTGCATGTGCTTTATTATGGTCTGTCACCCGTGCAGCACAGTGCAGGCCTGCTCTTGACTGTTTGGTATGATTGCTCTACAGTCAGAGAAACTGAGGCACGCAGTGGAAAAACGAATGAGCCAGGGTTGGAATGGAGGTCTCTGGACCCCTGGTCCCACATTCTTCCTTCTGCTGTGGGTGGCTGCCTGCTCGGGGGAGGTTGGGCCAGCTGCCCCATCTGGAGCCCCACAGGGACGCGCGGCTCACGCACTGTGGGCACACTGGCCAGGCATGCAGTGTATGCGCTACGCTGCTCGCAGCGGGGACCTGGGCTCAAGGGATGGCTGGGAGCGGGGGATGAGGGCTCTGGGACTGCACAGCAGGACAGAGTTGGGTGGGACAGACACATTCGGTTCTCAGGAGTCTGCAGATAGAACACCCTCTTCTGGAAGCCGCAGGTCTTCCAGCCGGCAGCATCCTCCTTGCTGTGAAAACCCCCAGATGCATGGTAGACTGAAGAGGAGCTGTTCTGTGTGAAGAAGGGTGAGAGGAAGCACTGTACCTCCCACCCAACCCACAGTGCTCCTGAAGAGCAGTTCCACATCCCATGGTCTTATCCAAATTCTTCTTTCTATAGAGGGAAACTGAGGCCAGGTGGCAGCTTAGGGACAGAACACTTAAGGAGCTCACTTGAGGTTGGCCAAGGGAGGAAGCATGGAAGTGGTCACCCTTTGGCTACGCTGCCTTGATTCCACGCACAGGGAAGGGGGCAGAGCCCTCTGTGAGTGACAATAGCCATCGGGGCTCAAGTTCCAGGCCCAGGTCCCATGGAGCTCAGTTTGTGTATCAGTAAGGAGGAGCTGGGTTATGCTGCAGTAACAAACAAGAGCCCCCTCCTCTCAGTGACTCAAAACAACAAAATTTATTTCTCACGAAAATACAGTCCATTGCTGGTCCAAAGTCTGTCCTCTGGAAAAGGGCTCAGCAAGCAAGCTGCTTCCATCTTCTGGTAGGTCCCTCTCCTCCCTCTGCTACAGGGCGGGTGAAGGGGGCAGGGAGCCTTGCACCCTGGCTCCTGACCACGTTCATCCAAGGTGAAACACCTCACTTCTGCTCACGTGCTTTGGCCAAAGAAAGTCACCAATGGTCACCCTTAGCTGCAGGTGTGTTTTAGGGGCTGGAATCATCAGAGAATAACAATGTATATCTGAAAGTTGTTGGTGAGCACTAGCAACATCAGCCACAGCTCCCAAGTCTACGGAGTGGCAAAATAACATCTACTGTTGTTCCTTCGCTCATTCATTCACCTGCACATTCAGCCTTCTAGCTCTGATTGTACAAGGAGCTGGGAAGCAGCCCTGTAGGATGAGAACTCAGATGTCCCAAGTCCCTACCAGGGCTTTGCTATCCTCCTCTTCACACTGTCTGCCAACTGGGCTCAGATTTGGATTTTAGTTTGCAATCTCCCTAAAACAGAGCCTGAGGCAAGGATTGGGATCCAAGCAGTTTACTTGGAAGGCCATCCCCGGAGCTACTGAGAAGGAGCAAGGAGTGAGAGGGGGACGAGAAGGCGGATGAGAAGGCCACTCAAGTGTGCTTTACTGAGTTGGTCACTGATGTGGGCAATTGCGGCTCAATTCTGTTGAGGACCATGTGAAATGCCCCTCAGAACTGTCCTGAGGAACTGTGATGCTGGGTCACATACTCACTGGGCAGGGTCCCCCTGACTGAAAATTGTCTCTGGGGACACAAACTTCTGCCTTTCAATGGAGAAAGTTCAAAGCAGAGAGGCTGAGAGACACAGTGGGCCTGCAAGTTGGGAAGCCACCAGCAAGAGTAAGAACGGTCGGCCCGGGTCACAGAGGAGACAGTGCACAGGGGGCGGGGCACTGGCGAGGGGACGCGGAGGTGCAGAGCGCCCGCGGCATCTACCAGAGATGAGGGGGAAGCTGTGTGACTGTCACCAGCCATATGGAAACCAACACAAATGGCCTGCATTGGCCAAACAGCGGAGGCGAGCGTGTCTCAGGGCAGCTGCCGAGCTATTTTCTTCCAGCCTCCTTTCTTGATTTGGAAGGAGGTACCTCCTCCGCATGCAAACAGTGAGGGAAAACAGGAGCATGCCGCTGCCAGATACCCAGGCGTAGGAACAGGATGGCGGGCAGCCACAGGTGCCTGGGGGAGGCTGCTTGCTGCCTCTGGCACAGCCTGCTCGGAAGTCAGGAAATGGAAATGGGACAGACGAGGACACGCCTTATGATCCACAAGCCCAGGAGGGGGAAGACCCCACCCTCCCCCTGGAGTCTGCAGCCTCTCTGAGGACCCTTTCCATCCCTACCGCAGAAGCAGAGACCTCTAGTTCAAGTCTCGATACGCTGAGAACTACAACCCCAAGACTGAGGCAGAGTCTGATCCTGTGTGTGAAGCACCCAGCTCAGGGGCCAGCAAGAGCAGTTTTCACACGATCTTGACCCCACCACAGCTGGGCTCTGTGCCCCACTGGACAGACGACCCCTGGAATTAGAGTTAGCCACCTGCCCAGGTCTTGTCCCCAAAGCAGCAGACCCTAGACTCGAACCAGCCTCTCTGAGTCCCGGTCCAAAGGAATAAACTCAAAGACAGCTGTCTGGCTGGGGACACTCACAGGAAGACCTCACACTATGACCCCAGGCCAGCAAGGAAGCAGGGGAGACGCAAGCCAGGGGTGAGCAGTGAGACCTAACTTAGTCTTCCTCCTAGAAAAGGGCAGAAGAATCACAGCATATCAGAAGAATCAAAGTGAAGGTCGAGGCCAAGAGACACAAGGACTTGCAGGCTGTGGACTCTAACCCAAATCCTGCCCGTTCTCAGGCTAGTCTGAGTTTTCCCATCCAGGTGATCTGTAGGGCGCCTTCAGAAGCAATAATCTTGCAGACAACAAGTTCTGGCAGGTCAAAGAGTGCTGCAGAATCAAGCGAGGTCCCCTCAGTGGGTGAGTCTGGGGTTGCATAGATGGAGAAGGAAAAGCATCCTTGACCCCAGGGCTTGGATAAAATTACAACGAATGGAATAACTCACCTAGATTTCAGCTTTAAGGACCTCTGCCTCTTCCCTAAGCATCTATTGCTACTGACTGAGTAATGGCTCATGGCCTCTGATCCCCTTAAGTCCCAGGGACATCCTCACCTTGCTTGGGGGCTGATATCACGTGATCATGTGCGGGGTAGCACTTGTTGGGTTAGTGGGAGGAGGCAGAAGGGTAAAAGAGTGACCTCAGTGCTTCTCAGAGACTCTCTCCTGTCCTGGAGCCATTGGATGGGACCAGATGACAGGAGGGAGACTCCGCACACTTCCATTCTGAGCACTCACACCAGTTAGGCCTGTGCCCTGGGGCAAGTGTGCAGGCCTCTGCTTGTTGTCACGGAGGCTTTATATGCAGGGCACAGAAATGTGTAAGAGGAATACTGGAATCGCTCTGGGAGAGAGAGAGGTGACCTGGCAGCCTGGGAAGGGAGTTTTAACTCTCAGATCTGGTTACTGGGATCACTCAGCCATCAGACAAGATGGATATTTTTCAGCAGGCAAAATCTTCACCCTTTCTCCAGTTTAGTTTCCTCATCCTGTACAGAGGGTAATAATAGTGCCTCCCTCAAAGGGCTGCTGTGCTTAGAATCATGCCTGGCACATAATAAATTCTCCATAAGTACTAGTTCTTTCTTAGCTATTATGACTATTACTATAAATGTACATATGCAAGTACAGAACCCTGTAGGAGCTCCATTAATAATGAATGATTGAAATACATACAAGTGGATAAAAGGTTGGAAGTAGATGACACCAAAAATGGAAATAGCACCTGGCTTGCATCTGATTTGGTCTAGTTATTATGATCTGGTGTCCATGGAAACTGCTGAATATTGATACTTGAAATCGTTTTCCTCTGAACTGAATGTATTGAGGGACACCTGGGGCCTCTGCACACCGCCACCCACAGAGGGGGCAGGTTCTGCACCCACTGCTTTCCTTCTCTCCACTAGAGGCTGAATCCTTCAAGGGCACAGCCAGCGAGCGAGGGGTATGCAGAAACCAAGCGACCAGATGGCTGTGAGAATGCAGCGAGTGCTCGGCCCTATTTGGTGAACAAATAAATGAGTGAATGAGTATTGCCCGATCACCTCAGGAAATGGCAGGACGGAGCCTGCAGATAAAGGACCTCCCAGCCTTCCTCTGGGAGGGGCGGGAGGCAGACAATCACCACTTCGTGCATCGGGTTAAGATGATGTCTGTGAGACAGGAGCACATCCTGTTCAAGAGCAATTCCAAAATGGTGAAGAGTCTGGGCTTTGGGGTCGATCGAATCTGGGAGGAAATATTGGCTCAGCCTCTCCCTAGCTTTGTAAAATTTCTCCAGACCTCAGTTTCACATCTATTAATGACTCTATTGATAATTGCTTCTCAGGATGTTGTGCAGCTGAAATGGCCCAATGTATCTGAATGTCCATTTGCCCTGGGGAAGGGAGCCACTTAGTAGCTCTCTTTTCCTAAAGGATTCAGAATCACTAATATGATGCCATGAAATAGTCCTTTGTAAATTGTAGAGAGCTGTGCACATACGAGGGATCATAGGGTGGCTTGAGTAGTGGAGAGAACACTCCACTACTGGGTCTCTCGCTGGGATAAGCCTTCCTATGGGAAGCGATGGGACTAACAGGTGAAAGGCCCCAGAGCACCCGTGGGGATCTTCATCCACAAGGCCTGGTTCTGGGAATTCAGACTACCTGGGGTCAAGGTCTGTCTCTGTCCCTCTGCCTTGTGACCTTGGACAAGTGACTTAATGTGACGAGGCCTCAATGTTCCTGTTGGGTGATGAGGGGTCATGACAAGCACTTTGGAGGTTGCTGTGGAGATTAGACAGATTGCAGTCTATAAAGTGCTGGGCCCAGCACCTGGCACGCAGTAAACATGGCCACTCCCACTTCTCTGCAGTCTCACACACTTGGCCATTCTAAGCACCAAGGCCTCCCGCCAGCTGTCCCGCCTTTGGTTGGCATAGTACAAGGAGAAAGTGAACTAGGAGGACAGCAAGAGGCAGGGAGGTGCAGTTGATACAGCTGTAGTCGGCAGGTCACTGTTGTATGAGGCAGGGCCCACTGCTATCCCTATGTCATATGTGGGGTCCTTGAGGCCCAGTAGTCACCAGGATGCACACCCAGCTCTGCCTGTGCACATAACCTGTGCTTCTGCCATCCAGGATCCTGCTCCTGCTCCGACTCCAAACACTTCATGGGTTTTTGGAGCTGTGGGAGAACAGCGACAGAAACTAGCCACTTCCCTGGCCACCCTGATTCCTGCCCATCCTCAACCTCTCTGCTTTCTACTGTGACCCTGTTCCGGGGCACTTTCCTGGGCCAGTGGCCCCAGAAACCTCTCTGGGACATCCCCAGCTTGGCCCATGTCCTTCTGCACCACAGAAAAGAGCGCTGTTAGGTAATTGCATTTGTCCCTTATCTCACTCTCGCACTTTATTACTTCCCTGCGGAGCTGCTATTACCACGACCTCTCTGCAAATTAAACCAGTCTTCCGGCTGCACGTGCAGGGCGAAGGACTGCTACCAGGGCAGACATGTGGAGTGGAGGAGAGATTACATCTTTGGGTGGCAGGGACACACCGTCCCTCAGCTCTGGATGTGTTGACAGCCCTGTGTGGCTCCTGGGAACACAGCCAGTGCCTTGCAGAAAAAGTACTGGGTCCAGAGGAGGAAGCAGGGATCTTGCCCCGGGCTCTGCGCTGGGCTTTCTGCGTGGACTCAGGACTGGCACGCTCCTCCCAGTCTCCGGCTCTCTATAGATCAGATCGGGTAGTAGCTCTCTTCCCCACGATCAAACCGGTTGGAGACTGGGAAACATCTAAATGTCACCCTGGCTTTTCTGTGGTGACTGCTTTTTTTAAAAAAAAAGCTTTATTAACATACATGTGTACATATTTAAACTGTACACTTTGTTAAGTTTTGACATATGTACGCATGTGTGAAGCTATTATCATAATCACAATAGTGAACATATCCATCGTCTCCCCAAACATCTTCCTGACCCTTTGTGATCCCTCCAGACCCCCAGCCCCAGGCACCACGAATCTGTTTTCAGTTATTAGAGACTCATTCGCACGTCCCAGAATTTTATATAAATGGATTTTTAGTGTGTACTGTTTTTGTCTGGCCTCTATTTTGAGATTTATCCATGTTGCATATATTAATAGTTCATTTATTGCCAAGTAATATGCCATTAGATGGCTATGATACAACTTGTTTATTCATTTACCTGTTGGCAGATATTTAGGTTTTTTCCATTTGGGGGATAAGACAAAATTTCCATGAATATCCATGAGTACATGTTCAGGTGCTGTCATTTTTCTCTGGTAAATATCTAGGAGTGGAATGGCTAAGTATGGCAGGTCTGTGTTTCACGTTTAAGAATACTGAAATTGTTTTCCAGTGTGACTGTACCATTTTAAAGCCCCACCAGCAGTGTAGAAGAGTTCAAGTTCTTCAATCTTTTTTTCAGTACTGAGGAATTGAACAAAGTGGTGCTCTACCACTGAGCTACATCCCCAGCCCTTATTTTGAGATAGGGTCTTGCAAAGTTCCCCAACCTGGTCTTAAAATTTCAATCCTTCTGCCTCAACCGCCCAAGAAGCTGGGAGCGCAGGTGTGCACCACCACGCCCAGTGTAGGCGCTGCCTTCCTGGGAAGCCAACTCACCAGTGGGGTCAGCACCCTCCATGGTCCCCCCAGATGCTGGACAGCAAGCCCTACAAGGAGGAGCCCTACCTGTGTTCAGTTTTTTCTCCAGCACCAGAACCAGTCTTGAATATAGTGGGCGCTCAGGTGTTGATTAATGACTCACAGAATGAAACAGCAAATGGTAACTGACCTGAAATGAGTGTTCTTCTCACAAAACCCCTCTATACTAGGAGTATGAGTCCCAACAGGCAGATGAGAAAAACGGAGGCCCAGATTTCTAACAGAAAGCTGAGCTCAGAAAAACACCTGCATCCCCCAACCTAGCCTTTCTTAGTTGGGAGGTGAGGCTGGGACTGGAGAGCCCTAGAGTTCTCTGTGTCTATCTTTCACACTTCTGCTATCACAGTGGGTATGAGGGACAAAGTGACCTTCCAGGGACATTTTCAGGCCTGCAATTCCAGGACAAATGTAGTTGAGACTTGGCTCTCAGGTTTTGTAAAAATTCTGACTTTTCAGTGTCACTATTTGTGTCCACATTGGCATTTATTTACTGGCATTCAATGCCTCAGAAATACATTTTCTGGCTAGGATCCCAGAATAAGGAGTTGAGTTGCCTGGGGAAACCCAGATTTAAACTGGAGTTTTATCTCAGCACTGGCCCTAGGTCACTTGTTCTGGAGCTGGGAACCAAGAGAGCTGACGGGAAAGCAGTGCTGTGGCTTATTCTGAGCCCTCTGCTGGGGATGTGACAGCAGTTGAAAGCCTCTGAGGCCCTCCAAGTGGAGACTGCCCCCACGTCTGAGGCTAATTCAGTAGCCTTTGCTGTCCCCCAAACCCCTGGAAAAACTGGCATGTGCAGAATGCAATTTGCTGTTTGCATTTAAAACCAAATGTTTCTCACCGTGTAGTCTCCACCAGAGAAAGGTGCGATGTTGTCAAAGCCACCTCAGTGTGTAAGAGCAGAATGGGTGTTTGGATGTTTAAGATGGGAGTTGATACAGGCGAAGACTTCCAAATATTGCTAGCAATTGGAAGTAAGGCCATCTGCAAGAAATTGTCTTTTGAGTTTGATGTGAGGGGAATATTTTGGATTTTTGTTGTTTGTTTCCAAGGGTTTGGGAAGAAGCACTCATGGAGATTGGTGGGGGAGAGAATTAGTGAATTGGGAGCCACTAAGTCAGCAAACAGAGGTATGTTTGAGATAATCCAGTCCAAATCTCTTATCACTTTTATCATTTTAAGAGAAGAAAACTGTGTCCCAGATAGATGAATTGACTTGTCCAAGGTATCTAGCCAGTAAGAGGTAGAGCTGGGACAAAGTCTATGAAATCATATAGAAAGGTGGTAATGTTCCCTCCATGGAGCAAGGAGACCCTTCCCATCATCAAAACATCACTGTGATGGACACGAGGGAGGAGACTCATGTCCTCTGTCTTTAGTTTCTTGGAGGTGGAAAATGCCTATTGGAAATGTGATGAAACTGTGGATTTTATTATTATTTTTTTTTAGAAAAAAAGGCCATGGCTCTCAACATTCTGTCAAGATCTAAATTTTTTAGTGTTTAGACAACTAGGGGAGAAAAAGTAATATTTTAAAACTGCAAGTACTGGACTCTGTTAGGCAAGAGTCCTCAACCAATGTCCTCCCCGGTGGCGGGCAGAAATGGTTCAGCACCACGGACAGCAGCCAGCGCAGCCACCCTCGAGGCCCTCGCCAGGCGTTCACCCGCTTCAGAGTGCGTCGCTTGAACCACCTGCCCTTGATGAGGAGCTGGTGTACTATTCACAGGGTGACACAGATACGGGATCCAAAGGGGACCCACAACCCCAAACAGCTCCTCAACCAGTCGTCCACTTTGCAAAAAATTCCATCATCCTCATATTTAGGTTCAGCAACTTTTAAAAATTAGTCCTGTTCCCATGAGTATAGACTTAGGGATGAGTTAAAGCAATGTCTTACCCCTCAAAAGGCGTGAAATCTTGGGCAGCAGATGAAAGATTTGCTTAGTACCTGCCACAACAAAGAGAACACGGCACCTGATGAGAGGTAAGTGGTGGAGCTGGTGGTCAGGGTTCACATTTCATGGGAGGAAGGGGCCTGGGGAGGTTGGACAGGTCAAAAAATTTTATGAGATAAAAGCACCAAGTAGAATTGGGCTGAGCTTTAAATGTTGGAGAGGACAAATAGGCAGGAACAGAAGGCTTTCTTGGCAGGGGCATATGTAAGAAAAGAGGAGGGAATGTGCAGGGCACATACAGAGGCCCCGGGGAAGTGGTGTCTGCATAGTAATGGGGCTGGTGTGGCCAAGGCAGACACACTAATGGGGGTTAGGGCATGGAGTAACAAGGAAGAAACCCACAGAGCTCTGAGAGGACCATTCACAGAGTGTGATTTCCTGGCTTTTCTAGTAGGTAGAACTGCATCAGACCCTCATATTCTTTTTTTAGTTCTTTCCCCAAGTATTACCACATCATTTCCATGTGATTGGTAACTCTCCCCCCACTGGTATGACCCCAATACTGTAGAGAAAATGACTGACACTACCCTGTATGTGGCACCTGCTGCCAGGGTGAGGTGGGTGGAACTGAGTTCTGACCACAGGGACCAATGAGATGGAGACGGAGAAGGGAGAGAGGCTTCTTGGGCAAGTGGATGAAGCCGAGGACACCATGTCAGCTTCTGGGGTGAGGAGGAAGGCCCATAATTAAGGTTCTGGATTCTCTACTGTCCTCTTGCAGGGTGGGGAGGAGGGAGTTCAAAGAAAAGCTAACTTGGGCTGCTCAGTTTCTGAGCCTGGGGCCCAAGGCAAGGGGAGAAGACTGTCAGCTGACTAGTTTGGAAATATCACTTAGCAGGAAAAAGGGCCCCCAAGATCCACCCAGCAGGCCTGGCCATCAGGGAGCTCCCTGTGCATCCCTGATCAGGGCCACTAGTGATCCCAAAGACCTCTCTGCCTGAGCTCATGATTCCCAGCTGGGCTGCCTGGGAGGCCAGAGGCTGGGGGCATCTACTCACCACCCTGCCCTCAGTGGGAAGCACCTCAGTCCCCCTGGACCTCTAAAATCTCCTTTCTAGTCCTGTCCTCTGAAGAGCACTATACATGGCTACAGGGGCCTCAGTCACCCTGGCCATCAGAGACACTTGATAGCTTGGAAGAAAACCAAATCCCCAAGTTACTAGACTAGCAAGTATGTGCCACCATTGACCTTGCACTCACTCTAGGTCAGGCCCTGTGTGAAACACCTGGCATGTAACAGGCTCTGAGCCCTCAAATGAGCACTAGGAGGTGAATGCTATCACCTGCAGCTCATTACACAGGTGCGAAGACTAAGGTTCTCCCAGACATTGAGTTGCCCAGTCCTGCTGATGCTAAAGCTTGAAAAACATGGATCATTTTGTCAGTCAGTGAACTGCAAAATAAAACTACCTAACCACTCTTAACCAGAGCAGAGCCTGGGGGAGAGTGGGCAGGGATGAGCTTTGAGAGCCACCTAGGGACCTGAGTGGGGGGACAGTCATGGATACTAAGCTCTCTTGAGGACCAAAATCTGTGCCAGACTTTTCTTTTTGTTATCAGCTCCCCCCTAAGCCAGCACTCATATAGTGGCATTGAATTCTCTCAGCTGAATTCACAGAGAGCACACAGGAATTACTTGGCCATTTTGTAGAACAGGAAACATAGGCTCCAAACAATTAAGTGACTTTTGCCAGGCTCCCCAGTGAGGTCTCCCTGGGTCCAAAGTGCAGCTCTTCCCACCACCTTGGGCTGCTTTGGGCAGCCAGTTAGGACTCTGCAGACCAAGATCACCCTCAAGTCACCACCTGGAGGCTCCTCTCTAGGAGGCTCCAAAAGCCAACCATCGGGACACACAGAATTGGGGATTGGGACCATGCAAGGGGTCCTCCCTTCCTCAAAGCCCCTCACTGCGCTACTTTGATTCATCCCTGGGATAGGGCACCTTCCCTGCCCCTCACACCCCTTCTTGCCACTGGGCCTTGTCCCAGAACTCAAGCCACAAGCTCACTCTCCTCAACCAGATGCTCACCCGCATCCCCCCAAAGCCCTGCAATTCCAACTCCCAGTCTACTTGGCACCCTTTGGAGCCTGCACGTTGCTAAGCAGCCCCTGCCCCAGCACCCTCCTTGTGGGGGCCTGCAGCCCCTTCCCCAGGTGATCTTCTGATTGGATACAGGAGTTTCTGTCCAGCAATGGTGTCACCCCAGAAGACACCATGCTCAGACCCTGTGAGAACATGACTTGGGCAAGAGGAAAGGAGGCGGCACCAGGAAAATGGCACTTGTCTCTCAGTTTGGGCCAGGCCTGGCCCTTCTCATCACCCTGCTGCACCTCATGTCCTGAGTGAGCAGCCTCAGGGTCAAGTCTTGGTGCCTAAATTGCCCTCCCTAGCTTTCCACCCCAAATCCTGTCCAGGGGCCCCCCCTCACCCACCCATCGAGCAAGCCTGTAAACCACTTTATTAGATTAAAGCAAACATCTGCAAAGAAGAAAAGCAAAAGTTTAATTGGTGGCCCCTGGGGATGTTTGCAGAGACAGATGGGAAAGGATCTAATGAAATCACCGCATACTGGCCTCCGTGCAGACCTCGCAGATAAAGCTGCATTGCCAGGCAACGGGGCTTTTCCACCTGGAGGCCCGATAAGGAGCTCCGCAGAGCTGCGTGTTTGGAAAATATGATTTTGTAAGTGAGGCTGAGGGCTTGTTGACTCTGCTGTTCAATGCCCGGGGTCCCGCCATGAGATAAGCAGCTGCACTTTCCCTGGGGTACCGGACCTTCCGGCAGGGCCTGCCCACATAGAAACATCTTGAACCTCAGCCAGAGGAGAAGCCAGTCACAGCCTGGGGTCCGATGCTACCAAAGGGCCAGGGGTTTTTTGCTGCCAGGGGCTTGGGGAAGCAATGGCTTTCTCTCTTCCTCTCCCTGACTCTGATCCAGGTTCTCCAACTCTGATGCAGCACCCCAACGCTTTACACCTCCTGCTGCCCCCTTCTTGCAGGACTCCCACTCTCTTCGAGGAAAAGCCAAAGCACTCACAGAGGTCCACAGGATTCAGTATCATCTGATGTGACATTCTTTTACCTCCTGCTACCCACTGCCTCACTCTCCTCCAGCCGCCTTTTAGCTCTACCTCACACCTGCTGGATATGCTCCTGCCCCAGGGCCTTTGCACTGACTGTCCATTCTGCTGGGGGTGCTCCTCCCCCACGTATCTAAATGGCTCTCTCTTGACTCCTTTAAGGCCTTCTTCAAATTACTGCCTCCATGAGGCCCACCCTGGCTACTTACACAGTGAGGCCCACATCCTCCCACTTTGGTATCCAAAGAGCCTTACTCTGCTCAGATCTTTCCTTTCCCACAGCAATTGCCACCTTCTACCCTGATACAGAATTAACCTATTTATTGCGGTTTATTGCTTCTTGTCTATTTCCTCAGCCTAGAGTACAAGGTCCAAGAAGGCAAGCATCTTCTCTCTTTTCACTAGTGTATTCCAAGAATTGGGAACAGAGCCAGGAATACTGTAGGTGCTCAATAAGTACTTGTTGAATGAAGAAATCTCTCCCCTTCCCGGTTCCCAAACAGCTTGCACAGAACTGGTGAGAAAGAGCACTTGCTCAGAACGCACCTTGGCAGGCTGCTGGGCCACTCCAGGAAAGGCCTGGGGACAGCACCGCCCTCCCCAACACCCGGGTCCTCTGGAGCAAGGACGCCTTGTCCAGAAAGGAAAGCTCAGGGTGAGGCCAGGCACGACTGGATGTCATCCCAGCTGCACTACTGATTTGCTGTGTGACTCAGGAAAGGGACTGTCCATTTCTGAGCCCCAATTCCCTCTTTTGCCAGATGATATTAGCATTCTCTCTTTATCAAAAAGCAATAAACTTCCGCATTGTGGGTCTGAGGGCCTATAGCCTGAGGCCAAATGCTGCCTCTGCCACTTGGTAGCTGTGTGGCATTAGGCAGTTTAGGCAACCTCTCTGAACTTCTACCTCCAACCTATACATGGGTGTGTGACCCTCTCAAGTGCTGACTGCTCTCTGCTTGCTTGTGAGGCAGGTGCCATCAGCTGCCTCCTTATGTGGAATTGTGGGAAATAGTTAGCTAGAGTTTTCTGGGAAGTGCACGGTAGCTCCAGAGTAGACTATACATTGCTGCAGTTTGGCTGATGCAAGCCCTTGTTCATTCTCCCAGCCTCGTGCATTTTTTTTTTTTTTTGAGGTACTGGGGATTGAACCCAGGGCCTTCACACTGAGCTACATCCCAGCCCTCTTATTTTTATTTTGAGACAGGATCTCTCTAAGTTGCCCAGGCTGGACTCTAACTTTTTAATCCTCTTGCCTCAGCCTCCCAGAGTGGCAGGATCACAGGTGTGTGCCACCATCCACAGTTCAGCTTTACAGATTTGTCCTCAGCCGTCCTCACCATGTGTCTCCCACCTTGGCTGCAGGCACTGCAATGTCCTAGTGTTGACAAGACACTCCCTAGGCAGGACAGGTGTCTCAAGGGCTGTCCCAAATTGCAATCAAGCCCCAAGCTCCAGGGACACAGCAGAAATCTGTCAGGGACTGAGAAGGGGTGAGGCTTGAAGAGCACTGAGCACCACACAGCTGCAGGACCCAGGACCATTCTGGCGGTGAGGACGCTGTCAGACCACCCACACCCCAGACACAGACCCAACACTGGTCAGGCTCTTAGCTTAGGTTCCCTGAGACAAGAATTTAACCAACTGCACATGGTTTACCAGGATGCCCTGGGAGAAGACTGGATTGCGACCATGAGGAATAAGTGTGGGAAAAGGAAAGAAGGCCTGTGATAGGTAGCTATCAATAAAGTGTGCGCCATCAGCAAGGTGTGCACCATCAAGCGAGACTGCACACTGTGGACAACACAGCTGAATCTTATGGGGAACCACTGTGAAATGGTACCAAGAAAGCCTTCCTTAAAATTACCCCACCCAGAGGGGAGGAAGCTGGGGCATCAAGGGCTGCCCTGGGTGGGCAGGGGTGGGTTGCCCTGAACTTTCTGTAGCTCTCCTGGTTTCCATAAGAAGGGTTTGGGTTCAGAGAGTAGACTGAGACAGTGGGAGCTTGGTCCGAGCCCTGCAGAACCACCTCTCTAGTTCCAGAAGAGAACCTGGCAGAGGTCTGGTGTCCCCACCTCCTGTTTGCTGAGTGTGGTGCCCAGAGACATGCACAGAGAGGCAAGCACACCAGCCCTGTCCCCTCGCCCCACCCAGCAGACGAAGAGGCAGCCCTTTCCTGTGCTGAATAGAAACAGCAATTGTTTTCATTAAGGCAAAATATACATAAAATTGAGCATTTTAAGCATTTTTAGGTGTGCAGTTCAGTGGTTTTGAGTACATTCTTGTTGTTATGCAACCATCACACCATCTACCTCCAAAACTTGTTCATCTTCCCAAACCCTGTTCCCATAAAACACTAACTCCTCATTTTTCTCTACCCCAGCTCCACACAACCACCATTCCATTCCCCCTCTGTGAATTCTCACTAGCAATTTTTCCCAAGTGTCTCACTGTGGTTCTCACTGCCCAGGTCTGCCTCCTCTCCCCCATTCCAGGTTGGCCGGTGGACTCTGTAGCCCGAAGGAAGTACTCTGGCTGCTGGTCTCACATATCTCTCATTCATTTCTGAAATAACTGGAAATGCTGCAGAGGTTTGTGTATAAGATTATTGTTTATAGCAGCAAAACAGAACAGCCTGTTCCTACCTGCCAATTAAACAACTGTGGCACACAAAGAAATTGTGGTGGATGATGACACACGACACAGGTAAACATTTAAGATCCGATCCTGGG
>PVJO010015717.1:0-44222 GCA_004026905.1 Hystrix cristata
CTTCTAGTCTGTCCAACATAACTTTTTCCTCCCTCTAAAATTCAAAACACAACACAAAATAACCAATAACAACACTAATTTGTAAGAACCAAGCCCCTGTCCATACACTCTCTAACCACAGTACAGGATTCATTATGGACTCCCGTTTCCTAGCCTCAGAAGGACAAAAAAACCTTACCTGAAATCGGAACTTAATGGAGTGGGCCGGGCCCGCGCCCAGGACCCAGGTGAGGCAGGACATTTTCCCTCTCCCGTGTTCTCGCCAGTTTATGTGCATTATTTCATTTAGTCCTTACAATCTCAAAAGTAGTTACTATTATTTCCATTTTGTAAATCCCCACAAACCTTCAGAGCCCTCCTGTCCCCTCAAAACTTCTTACCTAAGGAACTTCCTCAAATCCTCTGTCAATAACTCTGACTATAGGCAGCCAGGGAACTCGTGTTTTATGCAAGTCGCAAATGCCCTAGGAAACCGATGAGAAAGAATTAAAAGGCTGTGACACTCCCTAATGTGTGGGAACTAAAAAGGCAGGCTCAAAAACGCCTGACTCTGGAAAAAATTACTCGAATGATCTAGAAGTGAGAGGGAGAAATTTTTTCAAGAATAACTAGAAGGAACCAAGGATGTGGAGTTTGAGGAGCACCATGTCCCTTATTAAATATATTAACAGAGAGAGGTAACAACAAATGATGACCCCCTTCACTCTACAACTTGTTTTCTGACCTTGATCTTAACCTATGTAAACCTCAGTTTCTTCATCTGTAAAATTACCATAATACTAAATCTGCATGTGTTATGGGGATTAAGTGGAATACATATAAAGTAATTTTTAGCATGCTGTCAGGCATATAGTAGGTGTTGTGGAAATGTTGGTATTTTCCCACCCTCTATATCCTCCTCAGTGACCTAAAATTAATGGCGATCAGAACATAAATGTGTGCTATTCAGGAACAAAATGTGAGAAAAAAGGAAACAAGGGACTTTTTGAGCAGACAGACAATAATTACCAAGTCTTCCCCCTTCTCCTAAATAAAGACTCCCAAAGTGCTATTTCATATGCAGCAGCACTCAGACAGTTCCTCTGGCAAGAAGAGCTGGAATGCTGGTAAGTAATGACTCCAACTATTGCTTCGAAATTGAAAGCTTCTGAACTACTACTACTAAGGGCAAATACTCTATGGCCAGACACCATGCTCGCCAGTTTATGTGCATTATTTCATTTAGTCCTTACAGTCTCAAAGGTAGTTATTATTATTTCCATTTTGTAAATAAAACTGCACCTTAGAGAATTCTGTAACTTGTCCAATGTCATGGGCAATTGAAATCCTATATACATATAAATGAGCATGCAGTTTTGTCCATGCCAAATGCAAAACTGCTATAAATCTGATGAACTTGGGGAGCAACTAATGAATGATAAAGGAATGTGGCTCCCATATAAATTATCATAGGCTAAATTATCTACTCTAGTTATTAGTTCTGCCAAAACTAATCAGCTATCAACTAGCCAGTATTAAATATACAATAGTTGCCTACACTTATTTTTCTAATGATTTGTCTCTATTGCAAATGTCTTATGATTAAGTCAGGATTTTGTGCCCTGCCTTTACCTAAAATAAGGAAATAATACCTTCTTCAGAAAGGAGCTGTGAGGAAAAGCTATAAATAATTACATACACATAGAATTCACAAGTCACCTTTTCTCTGGATAGCATTTATTTTCTCAACATTTTTCTGAAAATTTCAGTATTACTTAACACAAGTTAAATTGTTCAAAAGAGGGCTATCCGAAGGCAAAAAAATAGGACCCCAGATCTTCTCTTTTCAGACACTGATTCAGTCAGAAGTACTCACTGAGAAAAATGATTGACAGATTATTCACTCATTTAGGCAAATGGTCTACCCATTCCTAGCCTCCGTTTCTGAACTTATAAAATATGAGTGATGACATATTTCATGCAGTATTGTGATCCGATTAAATGCATACTGCAAATTCATTTTTAAAAGTGCTTGCCATGTAGTCAGCCAAAGGGATTATTTTTTACATAGAGAACTTCATAACTGCTGAACATTGTCTCCCAAACCATTACATTTACGTTATCTCTATACCTTTTCCAAACAAAAATGTGACATCATTTGCCACCTGGGCAAACAATTCTGATGCGGCCTTGCTTTGGGGATTTTCTGATATATGACTGCCACTCTCCAACTGAGGCTCAGAGACCAATCTCGTATTTTCAGTTGCACGAATTTCGTGCGCTTAAAGCAGTTTCTCCAAGTGAAGCAATGTGCTAACTGTTGGGACACAACTGAAGTATACACAGAAGAGACCATCTAACCCACTAAATATCCATTCATACTGCTCACAGTCACTCGCTTACCGCTCTGCATCCCTCCTGCAATAACAAGCTCCATGATGCCACGGGTTGTGTCCAAGTCTCCATTTTTGGCTCCTAGAATGGTGTTTAGCACATATTTAGGGATCAAAACTGGAGAGATCAATCGTGTACACAAATAACAGGAGCATAATACAAAAGTAACAATTCCCTTACAGATAGTGAATGCTACAGATCACGAGAGGGAGCCTCCACTTCTCACTAGACTTGAAAAAGAGGCTTTATGGAAGACTGAGTATTTGGGTTACACTTGTGATACAAGATGATTTGGAGGTATAACAGGTGGTATAAGGCAGGGCAGTCACACTCTGCTTCCCTCTTCCTAGTTTTAATGAGATGAGCTTCCATCCCCTCCTACCATCAACAAGCCTGAAGAGGTGATGCTTGCCTTTCTCCCGCCTCTCCACCAATGTCAACAGGGCAGCATGGAATTCAGTTCACATCCCTACCCCACAGCAACAGGCAGTACTCCTGGGCATCGCCAAGACCCAGCTTACACTCCATTTAGAATCAATTATGTGGTGCAATTTGGTACTCCGCTCTCACCAGAAGGGGGTAAGCAAAGTCAAGGGGGAAGCTGTCTTTCTACACCACTTGTCTACATGAAGCAGTGTAAACGCTCCAGTTTTGACAAGGTGCTGGAAGGCCTGATGGGAAACTAAACATGCACATTCATCTGCTTCTAATGCTACACCCTAACAAGGTCAAGTGACCGCTACAAAAATTATAATGTTAGAGAATCCAGAGTCTCGATAACATAATGTTCAAAATGTTAAGGGGAAAATAAAAAGTCACTTATCTTCCTAAGGACCAGGAAAATCACAACTTGAGTGAGAAAAGTCAAGTGAATATGACATCAAGATGTTGGAACTATTTGATAGGATTTTCAAAGCAACTATAATAAAAATTCAACAAGCAATTGTCAATTCTCTTAAAACTAATTTTAAAATTAGAAAATTTCAAGAAAGAAATGGGGATGAAGTAGAAATACATGCTACAACATGAATAAACCTTAAAAACATTACACCAAGTAAAATATGCCATTCACATACAAAAACCCACATATTGTCTGATAGCATTTATATGAAATACCTGGAATAGGCAAGTGCATACAGCCAGAAAGTAGACTGGCTGGCTGTCTGCAATGAGGAGCAAGTGTTAGTTGACACATATTTGTTTCCATGGTAACAACATCCTAACATTACATAATGTTTGTACAACTTTGTAAACGTATTAAAAACTAGTGACATGCATATTTTATGTTCATGAATCTTATGTAAGCTACGTCACATTGTAACTGAGACTTAAATTTTAAGAAAGGAAGTTACCAAATTAAAAAATATCCAGTAACAGAAATAAAACCTTGTTGGACGGGATCAACAGTGAAGCAGAGATGACAGAGAAAAGTCACTGACAGTAAGCAGGAAGACAGATCAGTAGAATTTGCTCAGTTTGAGCAACAGGGAGAAAAAGACTGAAAACACAGAACAGGGACAGTAACAAAAGATCCATCAGCAGAGTCCAGAAGGATATGATCAAAACAGTGTGTCCTGACAAGCATTTTAAGAGAAAGTAGCTGAACACTAAAATTTTTCAAGTGCTGAAAGATTTGTCAACCACGTGTGCATATGATACCCAATGAGGAACGAAGGGGCAAGACATTCTCAAAAGCAAACAGAATTTGTTGCTAAAGTATCTACTCTTAAGACTAGCTAAAGAGAGGCCTTCGAACAGAAAGGGAATGAAAAAAGAAGTAATCTTGGACCATCAGGTAGAAGTAACAAAAGGAAAAAGAAGGGTATATACGACGAAGTTCTCTTCCTGGGTTTTCATCCGATTACTGACACAAAAGCTAGACATCATCTTACATTCAATAAAGATATTTAAAAAGAGGGATATCGAAGGGATATACACAGTTTCTACACTTCAAAGTCATAAAATACTGACACAAAAAGGCTGATACGTAATGTTTGAATATTGTAATACCTAAAGCTAACACTAAAAAAAACTGTACAAAGCAATATACTGATAAACACTATAAACAAATCAAGACAGAATCCTAAAAACTGTTCGAGTAACCCTTAAAAGGAGAGCAAAAAATAGTGAAAAACTAAGGGTAAAATACAGAAAATAAAATGGCAGATTTAAACCCTAAGATAACAACAATTACTTTACACATAAATGGCCTACATATACCAATTAGAAGATAAATATTCGCAGTGAGTACAAAAATTTGAGCCAACAATATGCTGTCTATAAGAAACTAACTTCAAATACAATGGCACAGGAATATTAGGATATGAGATGGAAGAGATACACCATATGCACATTGATTTTTAAAATGCAACGTGGGTAAATTAATGTCAGATAAAGTAGACTTCAGAATAAATAAAATTAGTAGAACAAACCAGGACATTTATAATGACAAAAGAATCAATCTGCCAGGAAAACATAATGATCCTAAAAATACATGTGCACCAAAAGAGAGGCTCAAATATACAGCGCAAGAAAGGATAAGGGCAAAAGAAGACATGCAGTATATAAATTTATAATTATAGTTAAGGACTTCACTTTGGTGTCAGCAATTAAATTACTACTACATAGGAAACCATAAGGCTATAAAGCTGCCCGACACAACCATCTAAGAGAATTTACTTGACATCTGTAGTTGAATAATCAGCAGAATAATCATTTTTTTAAGAACACGTGGGACACGTACTAACATTCATCTTTTCCTGGAAAGAGCATAAAACAAATTTTAATAAATTTAAAAATTTAAAATCATATAGAATACGTTTGACCATAATCACATCAACCTAGAGATGGCCAGAAAGACAACAAAAAACTTAAATAGGAAATTAAATATTTCTAAGTAACCTATATGAAAGTTTAAAATACGCAGAACTTAATGAAAATGAAAACTACAGCATGACAAAGCCATCATGGGTGGGAAATTATAGCCTTAAACATTTACATTAGAAGACAGCAAGAGTTTCAGATCAATAACCCATGTTCCCACCCCAAGAAGAAAAATAAGAGAAAATGTAATCCAAACATTTGAAGGGAAGAAATAATACATTCCAATGAAACCAAAAACAGAATAATGGGGGCGAATGAAAAACAAAAGCTGTCCCACTGAGAAAAGTCAATAAAATGGACAAACTCACTGACAAAAATGAAACATGCAGAAAGCACAAATCATGAAGAATGAAAGGGGGTATCACTACAGTGCTTGCGCCCACTCGAAGAATAACAAGGAAATAAATAACTTCATGCTCATAAAATTGACATCCTGGAAAAATGGATCAACATCTCAAAATACACAAACTACTAAACCTCAATAAAGACGAAACAGGCAGCTTGACTCGTCCTATAATCATTAAAGAACCTGGAGGAGCTGAAAAATGAAATCTCAGATTATTTCACTAGAGAAGTCCATGAATGTACAAATAAAAATCCTTAAAATAATTCTAGCGAATCAAATTCAGCAATAATTATACACTATGACCAACTGGAATTTATTCCGTATGCATGGCTGGTTCAGTCCTTGAAAATCCATCAGTGTAATCCAGCACATCAACAAGCTAAAGAACAAAAATCAAGTGATACAGAAAAAACATTTGACAAAATAAGATACCCATTAATGATTTAAAAAAAGAAACTCAGAAAACTAGTAACAGTAAAACTTCCTCAACAGATATAAAACATCTACGAATATCTATAGCTAACACAATATCTGCTGGTCAGAAGCAAATGTTTCCCCCTAAGACTATGAATAAAAGGAGGAGATCACACTGATCTCTTTCATTTAACATAGTACTATAATTTCTAGCCATGGAAATAAGAAAAAGAAACAAAAGGCACACAGATTGAAGAAGAAGAACTAAAATGTCCCTATTTCAGGTGACATAATCATATATGTAGAAAATTTTAAGGACTCTACAGAAATCTCAGAACAAACACAGTTAGCAAGGTTGCAAGCTACAAAACCTACACACAAATAAAGTCACATTTTAATTTTCTAACAAGTATTTCGAAAACAAAATTTAAAGTACAGTATTCTTACCACTGCTTCGAAAATGAAATAATTAGGCATAAATTCAACAAAATACATACATATAACATCTTTATCCTGAAATTACCAAATACTGGTGAAATAAAGACCTAAATAGATACAAAGTTGTATCGTATTCGTGAATTGGAAGATTCAACACAGTAAAGATATTATTCTTCCCAAACTGATTCTAAGGTTGAATGAAAATCCTATGAAAAGAGCACTGTTCTAGACATATCACCATTTCCTAAAATTTACAGAGAAAGATACAGGACCTCAAATAATTAAAATTATAAAAAAGAAGACTCAAGTGGGAAACACCACTTTACTGGCTGTTAAAGCTCCCTAAACAGTGACAGTGTGCAACATGATAGTGGTGGAGGGGTCCTCTCTGAAAGACCCCCTGGAACAGCTAGAAAGAGACTCACATAAATATGCCAACAGGACACTTTTCAAAAACACAAAAACATTTACTAGAGGAAGGACAGAGAGCAAACAGACTTCCACAGGCAATACAAACAAACAGACCACAACTCAAACTTCACCTATTATTTAAAGAAAAACTTGAAACAAACCACAGAATTAAATGGAAAATCATAAAACTTTGAGGGGAAAAAAACATGAAACTCTTCAAAACCTGGATTCAGATAAAGAGTCTAGACTGGATGCCAAAAGCACAATCTATAAAAGGAAAAACTGATAAATCAGACCTCATTAAAAAGATATTTTTGAAGCAGGGTCTCACTATGTTGCTCAGGCTGGCCTTGAACTTGCAATCCCCCTGCTTCAGCCTCCAAAGTGCAGTAGCTAGGACTATAGGTGAGTGCCACTGTGTCCAGCAGAACCTCGTTAAAGTTAAAACTTTTGCTCTGTGAAAGACCATGAAGAGAATGGAAAGACAAACTATAAATTGGGAGAAAACATTTTAAATGATATGCTCAAAAAAAGAACTCCATTTAAAATATATAAATATCTTTCAAAACTAAACTGTGAAAACACTTAAAAATAAGTAATCTAGAAAATGGACAAAAGGCATGAAAAGACACTTCACTGAAGTGGATTCAGAGATGCCAGACAAGCACATAAAAAGATATTAGCCATCATTAGCCAGTGAAATGTGCAAATTAAAACCACAACGACGTATCATCACATATGTATCAAAACAGCTAAAATAAAAAGTACCGATGACACCCAATGCAGTTGAGGATGCAGAGAAATTGGACTGCTGATACTTGCTGGAAGAAATGTAAAACTGTACAACCACTAGGAAAATAGTCTATCTTTTCTTTCAAAATTAAATATGCACTTATCACATGTAACCCAGAAACTGCACTCCTAGGCATTTACCCCAGGGAAACAAAAACACAGTTCCTATGAAAACTCAGGCATAAATGTTTTCATCAGTTTCCCCACAATCACCAAAGCCTAGCAACAACTCCTAAGGTCTTCGTGTCTTTCAATGAATAAAAGAACTCTAGTACATCCATATCATGGAATATTACCCAGATATACAAGGGAAAGAACTATTGATATATGCAACAACTTGAATGGATCTCAAATTATCCTGAGTGAAAAAAGCCAATCCTCAAAGTGATGTACTTCATTTCATTTATATAGCATTCTCAAAACAACAAAATTACAGAGATGGGGAACAGAGTGGTGCTTTTCAGGAATCAGAGATTTAAGGAGGAGAAAGTGGCTAAATTATGAAAGAATAGTCTGTGGAATACTAAATGTCAGATGCTGTGGTGGCACACGGATTTACATGTGATAAAACTGCACATAATTAAAGGTGTACATGTGTACAATACACAGTGTGCGAGCACAAGAGTTGAAATCTGAACAGAACTGATGAATTGTAACTATGTCAATTTGTAATATTATACAATAGTCATACAAGATGTCACTGTTAGAAGAACTCAGATAGATGGTATTTGTAATCTCCATTTTTTCTTATAGCTGCATGTAAATGTTATTTCAAAATAAAAAATATTAAAACAGTATTTTACATTCCTTCCAGCAAAGTGTGGTCCAGTAGATATCAAGAGCTACAATCACGACCATGACCTGGCTTGGTAATTTCAGCTGAGACATAATCAGCCATTTATCTACTAGACACCCTCAGGAGGCATTGTGGTGAGAGATGCAGAGTCAATGTTTAAAAGAGCAGGCATAACCCAGTCTTCAGAAACTTTCAGACTAGAAAAAGAAACAGATCAAAGTACGAAGATTACATCTTCAGTCATAGGTGAGAAACTGAATCAACTTAAATAGTAAGAGAAAGGTTAAGTAATTTTACAAATACTACATGCTCATTAATATGACTAACGAATGGAAAAATGCATACAACATTAGGGGAACAGTAAATAAAAAATCATATACCTACCAGTATAGTGATAATGACAACTTCTTTTATATGAATAAACTTTTTATTGTTTTTTAGACAATTAGAAAGAATAAAGAAATGCGAGATATACGCTTTCTAAACATCTGATAGTATCTCTTCTGTGACATGGTATTTTCACTTCTCTTTATAAAAAGTACAGACATTCATTTATTTAAATTTTTACAAAGTCAGGATCAAACGGAAAAAATAAGTAATGCTAAGGTAAATTCAGCTTTTTATCAACATTAAAACGGTTGCGGTGTTAGGTTCTCAGCGTGGCCCTTTCGGAAAGACAGTGTGTGCAGCAGCTGTTTGGAGTCAAATAACTGAAAAGACAGTGGGCGGCCACTGCCTGTGCAGACTCCGCTTGCAGGAAAAGAAGGTGAAAACCATGATGGGCAAAGGGAGTAAGAGCACCCGAAGGAAGAAAAGATGCTCACATTGAACCTCGGGATCAGCATCAGAAATAACTTAGGAAACGAATGGGGAAGAAATCATGTATGAGTTACCTGAAGTGTGATTAAGGCGAGATACTCACTAACGCGAGTACAGCCAGATCTTCATAGCACAAAACGGAGTGGGGAGCTTGTAAATGAACCTGCTGAACTGCAAGGCCAGCCAAGCCAGGTAATGAATCACAAAGGAGTCTCTTCATAGTGACAGAAAAAAGCATTTGGGTAAAATTGCAAACCTGAGCAGCAAGTATAGGACAGATCCTCCCAGAGCACACTGGAAGACACCCCATCTCCTTTGTTTTCTCTCATTTGCAAAAAGAGTTATTTTGAAACAAACCATTCCTGCTCTTCCTATAACATACTAACTTCTACTTGTCAAGTGAGGAGAACTGAACTACCTCAGTACAAAAGGGATCAGGTGCTGCCTGCCCTAAGATCCCCCTGGCATGCCAGCCCAGGAGCCCTGGACGGCCTCGCTCTGCGACACTGCCAGGCAGGCCAAGGCTCCCGCACCTGCCTCCCAGCTTCTGCTGCCTGTGTAACCTGGCACTTCTGTGCAGGCCCTCTGACTGGGCTTGCTAAATACAATCGCCCACCAAGGTGTTAAGTCTTTTCTTTCCCAGCCCTATGACTCTCACGTATTTAAAAAAAATAATAGTTTTCTTTTTAAAAATACTTTCCCAGGAAATAATGAACAGAAATTGCCATGGATCTGTAACAGATCCTAGAATAATGCAGACAGGCAACAATCTGTCAATACAGCAAAATTCCAAATATGAAATTCACGGTGCAGGAAGAGATAAATAAATAAATATGGAGGGGTTTCTCCAAGAAGTTTCCTCTGTTTTCCCCCCATTTCTCATGGAATCTCGTTTGTGTATAAAGTTTTGATTCTATGATAAAAAAGTCCACCCTGTGGGGATCAATATGAAACATTTATGCCATCAGCCCTCCGGGTAGCGAGGGAATGGAGGAGGCAGAACACGGCACAGGGCTGCTCACTGTTTTTTCTAAAGACTCCTATATTTTTAAATAATTTCATTATTTAAACTTCATCTGGCACCTCAGTCTCTTGTAAAATATCAAGTTAGGCATGAATTAAAGAAGGAGCCCATCTGGACTGCAGTTTGGGTTTGAAGTGGTATTCTGCTCTTAGACCTTTCTCCTTGGCTTGGCACATCTTTGAGATGCAGCTATGTGAACAGAATCCCAGACATCTGTGGTGGGGAAACACTTTTTCATGACAGAGTATTCCAGTCCATGTTACACGCTTCGGTGGCCAGGAAACAGCACAGCCTTCTTTTTGTGCTTTTACTAATAGATCATAAGGAAAGTGTATATTTCCCAGCACGTGCCCACCCCACCCTCCTCCTGGTAAGGAGGCATGTCATGTATGCTTTTTGGAACAAACACCCCTTGCGTCCTATACCAGAGACCCTGCCCGACTCTGGGCTGGCACCATAACAGGCACTGCACCGATTCGCTCCAGCATCGCTTGGCTGATGGTGTAGGAGTGTGTGTGTGGAGGCTGAGGCTTCCTGCCCATTGAGCCATCGTTCCTGGGCACGATCTGTGGCAGGGAGCCTCTGTCTGCTGTCACTACCAGCGTCTTGTGTGGACCCGGGACCAGATGGTTCCCGTTGGCATAGATGGTTGGGATGCTGGCATTGCCTGAGTGGAGGGAGAAAGACTGGTGCAAGTTGCTGAAGTGGTTGAATGACTCTGTGTTCCCATGAACCTTCGGGTGGCTGCTCCAGTATCGACTGTGGCAGGTATTGGAAGAGGTCAGCGTGTTGTTCTCCAAGGAGGATATCTCCATGTGAAGTGCTTTGGCAGAGGAAGAGCATTTAGGTGGAAGATCATCCTCTCTGAAAAGAGACAAACTTTAAGTTGTCATTAGGATTTACTTGAGGCTTACCCCACCCTCCTCCCCAAGGCTCTTTCAGTTCACATTAAAGATAACACATCCAAAAACCAAATCATGGAGTAAATGCAGCCAGCACTCGCTTCCTGTGAGACCACTGTCAGAAAGACCTCTCCTCAGCTGCCTGGGCCCCAAGAGGAAAACAGGGAACATCGGATTGCTCAAAGACCACCTCTTCTAACATAAATGAAATACATACATACACACGTACTTTACAAATAAGTATATGTGTATCTTTTACTTGCAAATAGGGAAATAGTCCATAAAGAAACCCACTGAGTTAATTGCCACAAAATATCCAGAAAAACTAAGCTGTAGATAACGGACGACTTCAAGAAAGGATGAGTGTTGCCGCTTTTACTGCTGTGGGGGTTTGAGGAGTCGCTGAGGTGTGCTGACGAGAAGCCTGCTGGGATCTGACTCAGGGATGGAATCTATCCCTACACAGAGCCAAACTCTTAAGAATTTCAAGAGGCCAAAGAAGGTGCTAAGTTAGATGTTAATTCGTTCATTTACCATTTATTGTGTACATACTACCAGATGTTTCATGTAAAAAAAAAAAATCTAAGAAGTGGGGGGTGACAGTCAATGCAAGGGGCTAAAGCCACCATATGGAAGGAGGTGATGCTTGGATAAGTCTTGAATCTGATCACAGGATTTCATGGCAAGTTGGAAGGGAAAAGCAAAAAAAGCATTAAAGTGAGCCAAGACCCTGAGACAAGGAAGAACACAGAACAGACTAGAACACAGAAGGAGCGGGGTGTGGAAAGAGAAGAGCAGGGAAGCAAGTGAGAGTCAGAAAGCCTGAAGCTGCAAGTGGCAGCCCAGGAGACTGCAGTCATCAGAGCGCTGGTGAAGGCCACAATGTGGCGGTGAGATCTGAGAGCCGGCCTGAAGTCCCAAATCTCCACAACTCTCCAAGACGCGTTTCTCTGTGAAGATCATCCTGACACTGTTCTCCTGGAGGCGTTCATACGCTTGTCTGAACTGTCTGCTACGGTTTTTCTGTAGTCTGAATGTGCCCCAAAGGTTCCTGTGTTGAAATCTGATCCACTGTGAAGTCCTTTGGGATAAAAACTTAATCAACTCCAGTGTTCAGAAGT
Source organism: Hystrix cristata (assembly GCA_004026905.1). Taxonomy (NCBI): domain Eukaryota; kingdom Metazoa; phylum Chordata; class Mammalia; order Rodentia; family Hystricidae; genus Hystrix; species Hystrix cristata. Next base: position 12,320 of record PVJO010015717.1, read on the forward strand.
GTGGCCTCGGAAGGTAACCAGGATTCGATAAGTTCACTGGAGGAGAGCACCCATAAATTCTCGCATCTTTATAAAGAGAAGGGAGAACACTAAAAGACTCATTTACTCCCTTCCCCTTGTGATGCTCTCTGCTGCCTCAAAACTCTGCCAGCCAGAAGGCCATCACCAGATGAGGTACCTGGACTTTGCCTCTCTTAGAATTATGAGTCAAAATAAACCTTTTTTGTTTATAAAGTAGCCAGCCTCCGGTATTTTATTACAATAATGCAAATCAAATCAAGCCATACAGCTGTGTCTGTGTAGAGGAACATGGAGTGCTCCCTCTTGTTGTATGTTCCTATTACAAAGGCCAATGTCAAACACATATTTGAAACTAATTTTTTGATTGTGGGAGCCACCAAACTCCAAAAACACTGCAGATATGAAGGAGCAGGGCAACTCTTCATTTGTCGCTTCCTAGTTGGGCACAAGCTGTATTTTTCACACCCCACTGAATAAAGATGAGTGTTACCATGAGGAAAAGCAATGTAACACACAAGAAAATATCATCTGGTCACTTGAATTACCTTGGCTAGGGGAATTATAAGCTTAGCAAAGAAACCTTGACAGCCAAAATAAATAGAAATGTACAAAGCAAATTCTCTGACATACAAACCTTATTTCATTAGGAATTTCTTCTTCCTCCTCCTCTTTATTTTTGCTTCTCCAGTAAAAGAATGCCCCTAAAATCAGTGCAATGCAGAAAATGATAATAACTGCACCAGTGCCAATGGCTCCAGCTATAAGTCCAATGCTCCTGGGCTGGGCTGCAAAATATATTTAAGGCAGATTTAAAGAAAACAGAAATTTTTTATACCCACACAGCTATATAAACATATATAAACCTGCTTACATGTATAAAACTGCCTATTGTATTGCATCCATACTAAATTAAATCTCAGAGGACTTTCTCCATCCCCAGTGGCAGAACCAACATGTAGTAGGTTCTCAATATATACTGAATGAATAAACCATTAGACAACTCTCACAGCCTCAGGGGAGTGGCAGCTGGAGAACAGGGGCAGTAGACAGCATCTAACTTGCCTGAGGGCCCTAAGTGGACCCTGCCCCTCGGTGGCATACCTTATGGTCTCCCCCCAGCACTGCCTTCTGCAACCAGAATTCCAATATCCCAGAGTTCTCAACTGAAGAGAAACTGTCTGCACTACTTATAACCAGATACTCAACAATTAGGCAGATAAGAAATTAGGGGAAACCCCCAAGAAGATCATTCCATAGCTATAAGATCATTACAAATTTATATGGTAGCAAGAGCACTATGAAATAAGACCTGATTTGATCCTAATAAGCCTCAAGAGAAAGACATTTTGTCACAAAGACTATCATAATCCTGAAGCTTGATAAGTACACTGAGATACTTACAAAATATTTTCAACATTGATTAAAACCAAAAGAATTGCTCCTGAATCTTCAGATAACCTCTAAACAATTAAACAGAACACTTTGTTTAACAAAGACCTTAAACAGGTTTAAGAAGACCTTAAACTCTAAGGTTAACAAAGACTTCAGAGTTTCACACCTAGAATTGTCATTGTAACTCCACATACTTACGTGAAATCACCTGGAGATCCAAAAGACAGGTGCTGGTTCCGATGGCATTGGAAGCCACACACTGGTACAAACCCGAAGACAAAGTGCTGATGTTCCGGATGGTGACTGTTCCCTGGACCTGGTCTGTTACAAAACAATCAAGTGAGGATTTGACGGGATGAATGAGAAAACCAATGAAATCATCAGCACATTAGACTATACAATAAATAGGTAGACTGAAGACTTATCAATTTTCTTGATTTGAGGGGAGGAAGAAATCTTCGGTTCATGAATGTTTAAGATTAAAATCACTATAACATGTTAAGGATCTGAAACTTAATTATTAAGGATTGTCCTTAACAAGGACAATCTTAAAATTCAATCCGCAAATCAGCATAGTATGTCCTAAATGTTAGTGGCCTTCCCTGAGGCAAGGGTGGCTAATCTGTGGCTTAGAGCATTTATAATCAGTAACACCAAATTTTAATTCTAAAGAAATGCAGGAATGTAAAGACCAAGTCAGGTTCTATCATAATATCCATTTTAAATTTGATGGAGAAAAAGTCAACATTGTGTTCTAAGGTACAAGGTGTTACTGCCTTCCGACAATTATTATGACTGTTGCATCAGCACAGATTTCCAAGAAGCAGGCACTAAGACAAACATGAGGTTTATCAGAGCAAGCATCAGTAAAAGAAATGGGAAGAAAGCTGGAAAAGCGGGCTGGGGATTCGGCTCAGTGATAGAGCACCTGCCTGGCAAGTGCAAGGCCCTGAGTCTGATCGTCAGCACCCCCACCGCCACCACAAAAAAGGGCTGGAAAAGGATGGAGATCTCAGACTGTGATGAAGGTCTGACCTCTGAAGGGAGGGAGGAAGGAAGTCCAGATAGGGAGAGTTTCATAAGGCAGCACAGTTTTATGGAAATTTCCACCAGACACACAGGAAATCCCTGAGCCAAAGTCATTCATTAAAGGAGCCTGGTGCCTGGCAGCAACAGGCCTGCCTCAGTGGTTCCACTGCCCCACCCCATTCTGGGCCTTGATGGATGTAGAGGGGGATCCGGAGCGGAAGCAGCTGGGGCTCTCAGTCACTGCATTCCCCACAGCAGGCGGCTGGAGCAGTACACTTCCAAAGTCACACAGTGGTACGACCAAGAAATGTTTTGACAGTTTACTTTTTATTAATTCATCAATATAAGCATAGTTTGATTATTTCTAAAAAATGTAACTGACTTGCAGCAATAAAAAGAATCAAAGTTAACAATTACGAACATGCATCGAGTACCAGGTGAACTTTTATATGTATTTTATCAATCTTTACAGTGACCTTATGAGGTATTTTTATTATTAAAATCCCACTGAACAGACAGACTGAAGCTTTAGATGGGTAATGAGATTACATGGATGCTCATCAGAAACTGGAATCGGAGGGATGGCTGCCTCGCCTCTCAACTCTGGTCTTACTGCCTCCTTACGGCGGGAAGGAGAATGGATGCTGTCATCTCAGTCACTCAAGACAGCTGCACATTTATAAGCAAGCAGAAAAGCCTCCTAATGGCACAAGTTAAAACAAAACAAAAGTCTGGCATATACTACAAGCATACCTGGGGCCACATTTGGAACTGCCCTGCTCTGGGTTGTTATTTTTACATGGAATGAAGATTTACTTATCTGGATTCTGCCGGCAGTTTAAAACCTTATCTAGATCAAAGCCAGAAGAGAAGCAGAGAGCGGCCAACAAAAGCAGATCTGGCCATAGCACGCGTGTCTTTATCAATTCCTTCATTTAACAGAAAATACGTATTGAGTACCATCTTTTAAGCTGGGTAATTTTTGAAGATGGTGATACAATGCTGTACAGGACAAACCTTAATGAAACAAGAAGGCAGGCAATTACAATAAATGGGCTAAGTGCCAGTCAGGGCTGGAGAACACAGGGTGCTGGAGAGAAGACAGGAAAGCCCTCTAACAAGCCTGGGAAATCGGAAGAACACGAGGGAGGAGAAAGCCACTAGCCCACACTGGCCCAAGTGTCTGAGTGAATTCACTGAAAGATCCCCGCAGGACAATGCCCTCAGGGCCACCCCAAACCTTCTAACATAACAGAATGGATTGTGTTCACAAATGACTCTGAACCATCAAACACGCGCTTGAGTTAACTTCAATATACAGGCCAGGAAAAGGAGAGATTTTAATTTTTGCTATTTTGTAATGGGAGCATTTAAAAGGTTAAACCCATATTACATGGATCGCCTATATATCCAAGGCATGATGCTTCCTGATTTTGGATATCAGAATTGTATTGCACACATCGAAGTCAATGTACTTAATGGTTAACTCATATGCCTTTGTGTATTAATTCCTTTTCCTTAAAAAAAAAAAAAAACCCAAAAAAACCTTTGAGGGCTACCGGAGTTGGGAGGCCCCACCAGGAGCAGTGGCTTTCTTCTGTCCTGTGTTCCATTTTGTTTCCCGGGCCGTCATCAGACACCACCCACAGGGGCTCCTCTAGCTCCCTGTGTTCTCCAGCCCTGGCAGGCACTTATCCACTTACTGTAATTACTACCTTCTTGTCTCATCAAGGTAAGGGCTGGGTTTGTCTTATCAATTATTGTATCACCATACTCTGAAATTACCCAGCATACAGAAAGGTGTTCCATAAAGATGATCAATCCATCAGACATGCTACCTTCTTTTTACTATCTCCTATGTACAACAGACGCCATATTAAAAGCTTGAAAAAGGCTTCATTTGATCTTTATAACAAGGTTAGTTCTATATTCCCTACTTTTCAAAGATGAGAAATCTCAGAGTAGCTAGGGAATTGGTCCAAGAACACATAGCACACAGGTAGCAACAGTCTATAAAATCAGATCTGTCCAATCCAAAACTCAAAATTACCATTCATGCACTTGGCTTTCCAATAGACATTTAAAATTACATTATTCGATACAGTGACTCTAAGGGCTGTTTCCTAATGCGGTGTTCCAAAGCTGTTAATATTACAGATGAAGCCATCTGCCTCTTGAACACATGTCCTAACATCATCACACTAGAAAATCATAATCTTTGTGCAACCAATCCCACAATTCCACATACTGTTGCTTTCTTTGATTTTCTTAAACCCTCAAGTTCTAAAAATTTGATCAGTTCACACAAACCAGTAATTTTGCTGAGGTTTTCAAAGAGACAGTTTGGGAAATTTTAAACAGCTGTTCTAAGCAATATTCTGGTAGTACAAAGAGATAAACCCTAAAGATTTCTGTGCTAAAATTTTATTTTTAAAAGGAAAAGTCACTGTTCTTCCCCTTGTTTCTGGAGACGGAGATACCATGTGCATGTTGCTACGAGAAAATGTGATTAAAAGAGGTTGACACACCATGATGGAACCAGCTCAGACCGTAATCAGGGAATGAGACAGGCACATTGATAAGAGAGGACTGACCAGAAACAAAACAGGGCTGTTTATGTAGACAACGCAAAGCAGAGATGGGAGCAACTCTTTACCAAACATCAGACTATTTGCAGCCACAGAGCACACAGCCGTTCCTGAAACCGGCAGGGCTAATTCCTCAATCTGTCACTTCACTGGGCCTGCTGTGGGACAGAAGTGATTTGCTGAAATGCAGTTAGAAAATAAATGTTCTTTTGATCCACTTTCTTTCAAAGAAAGAACAGGGAAAGTTCAATTGTATGGAATTCTACAGTTTGGAAAGCTCATAGGACACCAAATCCTTGTTTTAATTCGCAGCAGCACCGTACTCCACACAAGCTATACACCTGGCTAGAATGCTTTTAAGAAGTAGAAAGAAACAAACCTAAGAATACTTCTCTAATTCCATCCTTTCTCTCTAGCTCCAAAATCTCATTTCTGGCTGCCTGGTCAATGGTGCATGAGCTAAGAACACATGTTCCAAGGTCAGCCAGCCTGGATTTAAATCTGTTCCACCTCTTACTAATTCTGTGGTCGTGATGGTGTCACTTACTCTTCACCTATGTTTCAGCTTCCTCATTTTTAACATGGAGCTGGCAAAACACTCATGCATGATCGGTTACTGTGAGAACCAAGTGAGATCATGCACGGTAGTAAGCTTTGTACAGTAACAGTAATGTTTCCATATGGGAATTTCTTCTGTTAATTTCTTGGAAAATGTATATATTTTTCTCACTCATGAGAAAGATCTGTCAAGAAACTTGAAAAATATTTAGTATTTGCAAAGCTCCCAAAAATATTAATCTTTGGGATCTGGGGATAAGAATTCCTAAACAGTAAAATATTCTGTATTTTCGTGATTTACCTATCTAAATAATAATGAATGACTGCAGTAATCAACAGTGAATCATTTCTAATATAAAAGTCTCCTAAATATTGCTAAAAGAGATAATGTTGAGACAGGAGGACTGTAAGTTCAAGTCCTCCCTGGGCAGCTTTACAAGACCCTATCTCAAAAATTACAAAAGGTCTGGGGATGTAGTCAGTATTCCAGCACCCTTGGAGTCAACCCCTAATAACACACAAAAAGTTATAATAATAAAAGCATGGTTTACTATTATTTCAACCAACATATTATAACAAAATTATATCTTTCAGAATGTATATAACTTAAAATTATGTATGTAAAAGTGATCTTGACTTGAATCAGATATTTGATGATTAAAAAATTGTAAAAAAATAAAAGAACATTAACATATTATGTACCAGCAAATAAATGCCAAATAAAAACATATTTAAACACTTAAAGATAATTCCACATATACTTAATATTTAAACTTCATCACTCTTATGGAGAAATGTAAAGTTAAGTATATTATCCAGTAGCCTTGATCTTTGTTTGCTCTCCACATACAGAAAACTTTATTCACTTCATTTCATCTGGGTGCTGCTGCTGGCTGAATTAGGGTGGAGATGGAAAACAGGGGAAAACCTGCCTCCACCAGGAAAATGCCCCAAAGCACCTTGCAGATGGACATAAGGACAACACATGCTGCTTCGTATTAGCTCAATTCATTTATTCAAGGATGAAAATACTTTGTTTGCTTGCTCTGTTTTGGTTTTGCCATTGAAATAGACACTGCTTTTGCTAATTCAGATTTAAATCTGTCTGTTTCTGACCTCGTGTCAGTGTATTCCATAGTAACACTCCCATCTTCTTTCTGTACTTCTGTCATCCAAGTATTCGCAAAGAATTGAAGTTTATGGCAAATATTCAAACACTACAAATCACAAATAAACTATCCTAGCCACACTGGGTTAACAGAATATTCAGATAGCCTGATGCTAACATTACATAGAATCACGTATCACAGTTAGCAGTTTCACTCCTTGTTTTGCCTCCAAGACTTATTTCTTGTCCCAACATTAACCATGCCTCATATGTTAGTGATTCTTATCTTTAACTGGGCTTTAATTCTAACTTTCCACATCCCTTCTCCATCCTAGTCACTAGGGACTTAATTCAGGCTCTCTCCATTTCTTCATGGAACTATTACCAAAACCTCTCATTCATGACCGAGCCGACAATTTTTAATCCTGATTTCTGGCACTGCCTCTAAGATGCACGCCTCACTATCCTGACTCTCTATGTCCGTGAACACCCACAATCTCAAAGCTAACATCCAAACTCCTTGCATTTTACACAAGCCTTTCACAAACAGTCTGGACTTGACCTGGCCCATGCTCCTGTCTGACCAAACCCACATAAACTTTTACATTGGCCTCAAAGACATTCTCATTTAAAAAATGCCAAACTTTTACACTTGCAAAATTTTACATGCACAGTTCCCTTCATTTATAACACCCCTTTTATGTGGTCAAGCAATTCAACATGTGAGATCCTTTTTGGTTCAGGAATCTCCCTATAAAATTCTTCCTGCACTCCCCAAGGGGAGTATTTCTATCTTTCAACTTTATAATACCATAAATGTCTATAGCATTAAGCATGCTGTATTATTATCTCTGCATATCTGTCTTCTCCATTAGATGATGGGTTCTATGCTGAAAATATATCTCCTCATATTACTGATTCTCCACCTTCTCCAACACTCTCTCCTGGAATAGCGGCACAGAATGCAGATTATCTGTATTTATGTGAAGGGACACACATGTGTTTTTAAAGAGTGAAAGAATGTACAAACAAAGGACAATTGTTGGTTATGATAATCACTAACATTTAATCTTTTAAAGATGGTGCGCTGCTAAGTTCGATCCCCAGCACCAAAGAAAGAAAAAAGAAGAGACAGTGTGCTGAACATGACATGGGACCTGTTTCTTTACTTGACAGGGCAGAAAGGAAGAAGAAAGACTGGTCAGAATAACCTGTTGATGAAGCAGAAAAAGGTACACATTTACTCGACAACTTAAATGATGAAACTTTTCTACTCTCATGAGAAAATTAAGGAAACATTCTCACCGTGAAGGGAAGCAGAACTGGCAATTCAGAAGTGAGGATCAAGGTTCCTAAATCTTCACAGCAAAAGAATGGAAATTCTTTCTACCAGTAAACTGGGCAGAGCCAGTATCCTGCCCGGGCCTCTGCCGCCTGCCCTGTAACAGGACAGTGCTGGAGCGCGGGTCTGGCAGGAGGCCCCGCTCAGTCGGGCTATGCGCTCCCAGGGACTCGGCACTGCATTAAACTACGGGAGACCAAGGACAATGGGGTTTCTTAGGAACAATGAAGAAAAATGTTCAAGTCAGTTTTACAAACTGCTAACCATCAATAATAAAATAAGCATAATGTGATACCTTATATTTACCAAGGCAAAAGAACACAGGAAATTAATTGCCATTATGTACACCAATTTTAAAAACTCATTTTAAGGTTCCCTGTACTTCAAAGTTGTGAAGGCTGTTCTTACTCTTTAAATCACAAAGAAGAGTTTTTCCTAATTATATTCCCCCCAGATTCCTTTACAGAGTTTAAATTTTATTGAACCATTGTGAAGAGCAACTATGTTTCACTCAACCCTTGGTTGTCAAGAAGCTGTAGAGTTTGGAGAATAGGTGGAATTCCAGAAAAAAATCACCTCTGGGGCTTATACATATCCTTCTTGGTGTATAAATGTATTATCCAAGTCATTCCCACTCTGGCTACACATTAGAAACACCTTCTAAAAATATTTATGCTGGACTCTACCACAGACTGATTAAAATCAGAATGTCCAGAGGAGAGGAAGGGGAACAAACATTTTTAAAAACCTCCTAGGTGATTTTAGTGTAGGTTAGGGTACAGACTGCTGTTAGAGAAATACACTGCAAATTATACTCTTTGGAAGGAATATAGATTTAATTTTTACATGAGTTACACATTGTATTTTAAAAAGTCTAGACCAAATAAAAAGAAATAATTTACTTTTTAAATAATTAAAAAAAATACTCTGACTGGGACTGGAGCGTAGATCAGTGGTAGAGCACTTGCCTGGCATGGGCAAGACCCTGGGTTTGATAACCACCTCTGCCAAACCAAACCAAACAAAACCACTGATAGAAATTACATACATTCAGGGAAAGTTAAATCAACGTTACAATTTCAAAGTAACTTAGATATTCAAAAATGGAAGGTCATATATTACAATATATTCCTGTAACGGGGTTGTAGAATAAATTTTTATGATATGGGAAATGGTATACTCTTAGTTAAAAGCAGGCTACAAAAAAAAAAAAAAAGCAGGCTGCAAAACCGAAAACAACATTTACATAAAACCACTGAAAAGAAAAAAAAAGTATATGATATAGACGAAAGCCTGGAGACGACAAAGCACAGGAGAGGAGTGTCTACCTCCTGCTGCGGACTCCTTGTAGAAATGTAAAAGCACTATTGTCTACTACCGAGAAGTAACCCCAGGACACTGCTTACTGTGTTCCTTAACCTACATGCTGATCACCAGACTTTTCTCTTCTTACTTTATTTCCGTAAGGTTTAAATTTTCATGCTTATGGATGACTTTAATCATAAAGAACTCATTATGAAGTGTCGCGTCTGACTTGTATTTGAGACAATGTGGTAGGTAGCCTGAGCTAGTGTGCAATCTCTTCCAACTACAAACACACACAAAAAGTTCAGTCAACTCTAATTGTAAATACATCACTAAGCTTTCCTAAGAAAGATGAGGGATGCCCAACAAGAGTCAGAAACAAAGAAGAAACAAAGTCAGAAGTGAAAGCTGGATATAGGTCTAGAAAAGTACTGGCTATGGTTTCAATGGCCACACAGTTACAAGAGAAAGACTTGATCCTCTGTCCCTGTGGTTGGGCCTGAGAGCAGTTTACAGCCTGGACCTTGGACAGGCTACTGCTTCGGTGAAAGAAGGACTAGAACAATTCCACTAACCAGTTCAAGTCATATTAAAATGAAGCATCTAACATTTACTGAGCACTTACTATGTGGCAAGGATCATTGTAAGAATTTTATGACTGATTTATTCATTCAACATTCCAGGAGTTTGACTTTAATATTATGCCTATTTTCTGGGAAAAAATCCCAGTTATTTTAGGATTATATATTATTTTGAGATCTAATTTATTAATATACACATCAAGAAGTAAATTTAAATTTAAAATCAGATTCATTTAATGTTTATTATTATGACAGATAAGGTTATTCAAAGTAATTCTAGTAATGAATCTAGAATTTGAATTATAGAAGACAAAAGTTTTCATCCCTGGCCTTCAAGTCCACTTTTATATTAAAGTACCAAAAAATATTGCAGTTGCAAAGAGAATACCAAAAAATTCAACAAATATATACTTGTCCAGAAACAGAGGTATGAAAGGCTCTTTCTAAAGGTCCTTCACAATTTACACACCATCACTGAGAAATGTTCATTTGTAATTCCAATCTTATCCACTATTCCATAGAAATACTACAAAGTACCAATTGGCAAACCTGAGGACCTTGAAGATGGTATTTTTACCCTTTTATTTTACAAAAAAGTAACACTGACCCAAAGAGGTGAACAGTTACAGAAATAGTCACTGGAAAATCTGGAATTTGAATATAGTTTTCAGCATTTCAAGACAGAAGCTATTTTAAGAATGTCACTTACAATGGTGAGACTAACACGTCAGTCTACAAAAAGAGCTATTTAGCACACAGTGTGGCTCAAACATTTAGCAATGAACGACCAGCAGGGAACAGTAGTACTGCAGTAGTCACTGTAAGAGCAACCCAAAAGTTACCACGTTAAAAAGTCAGTTCTTTTCAGCAATGAATTTGGAGCTAGGTGAATTAAAAGCCGATAGCAATGTAAGGAACCACAAAATTTACAGGCTCTTCACAGGCTGAGGGCTCCAGGCTTTTACTATATCTAAATTCACTAAACAACCTGAATCTTTTCCATGGCAGGCAAAGACCTTCAATATGACTCATGTGAGGGCTGATTAAGATTGGACGGGGCCTCCCCATCAATGGGGCCTCCTCATCACATTAAAAAGATTTGTAAATCTGCCCTGAGAATACCACAAGGAACATTTTCTGTGTTAACGATAGATGCAACATGTGAGCATGCTATATTTTGTTTTCTTGAAACAGAAGATCTTATATGTACATTTTCCCCTCATTTCATGAAATTTCCTCAATTTCCAAGGATGTTTTCCTTAAAACCAAATTTAATTGGCTGGATTTCCATGATGCTCAGGACTCCTTTATTGTTATCTGTCTGCATGGCCAGTTCCTGCACCTGCTGTGTGTCCTGAGGCTTTTTCCTGTTCTTTACTACGTTCCTTCTCTAGACAGACTTGAGAGTAGAAACAGGATTAACCCTCTTGAACTGTGCAGATGTCTCTTGCACTAAAACAGAGAGCCAGTTTACACGCAGGAAGTGGGTTCCCAGGTGGGAATGTCAAGGTCTGTCTTAGCACCAACTCATAGAAGCTACACTCAGCTATTCCACATCTTCATATGTTTTCCACAGGTAGTTAGCATGGATGCACAGTGCTAGTTCATAAGGGCAACAAAGACGAGAGAAAGCAAAGGTTTCATTCACTCTAAAGTTGAAAACACAACATGATCTGGAAAGCTTTTTCAGCATCTACAAATACAGAGAGTTTTTTCAAACTCAGTACTAATTACGTGATGAGCCTTACGGTTTTCCTTCATAATGAGCAGAAAGGGTAAACCAGCATAGTACACACCCTGAGTGGCCGTCGGAGGTAGCTTGAGGCTGCTGTCCAGCTTCTCCCAAAGGTAGGTCGGCCGGGGAAGGCCTTCCTCTGAGCCGCAGAGCAGGGTCACATCGCTGCCCATATCCTGGGACCCTTGGATCTGGCAGTGTGGGGCAGAAGGGGGAACTGTACAGGAAGAGGAAGCAAAAGGTGCACACTTAACTCTGCGCCAAGGGGTGAGGGGCAGACAGCAATACTCAGCACCCTGCGACCTCAGGTAACACTGTTTTTGCAAGAGGACAACCGGGCACTAATTCCCTGGCTTGGCCAGGTACAGGGGCCTGCAACTTTAGTCTGCAAGGAGCGAATACACAGAAGCAGCTACACACTTGCATTATATTTTCAAGATACCTTATGGTCTTGGATATACTCTGCCTATTCTAAAATATTCCTAAGATCCTTTATGCAACATGCTGGCTCTAAAAACACTGCTGAAAGTCCGTATCTAGAGACACTTTCAGGGAACAGAAGAGACCCACCCTGCCAGCTGTCCTCTGGCCAAGACCACCCTAGCTAGGCTCTTTGTCACTTTACAAACAAGGGACAGATGTATATACTTCATGCCAAATTCTGTTCCATGGCAGGGAACGTTAAAGTAAGGCTAAGGTTGGGATGAAGTTGATAGTAATGCACTGGACATTTTATAATAAGTAGGATGGATAAAAACACAAAGGACAAGGAAAATAAACACCAGAGAAGAACACTAGTAAGAAAAGGAAGTAAGTGGCTACTTATACTAGCAAAAAGCAAGCAATAGAAATGTAAGCCCATGGCTTAAATTCCAATATTGGGAACAAGTTTAAATCGAAGAGTTTAAGTCCAAGTTATGACACATTCACATTGCTAATGAATTTTCTCTTTCAAAAATGAATGACCAATGAATGCAGAGTATTCAGGGGAAGAGAATACACTGAAAGGTAGGAAGAGCAAAATTCTCAGAATCCCAGCTGCTATGATGAGGTAACAATCTTCTCGATTTATCCCCTTTGACACCACCATTGTGACACTGTGAAGAAAACTCAAAATAATTCTCAACAAAGCATTAACTGTAAAATAAAGGCTTTCATCCTCTAACAAATAAATAAGCTTTGATAAAGCAAGAAGCTGGCTACCTAACTTAACAGGCATAGCCATTAGAATAATATTTAATTCTATTAGTTTTCTGTACCCAATACACAGAGCAGTTAAAATATATATATATAAAATTTTGATATATTATAATAAATAATACTTTCAGAAAAGAAATCTCCAACCTGGTCTTTTAGTTTTTAAAATTCTGTTCAAAGACGGAGGAAAGGGCACCAAACTTGGTATTCCTGCCCAAGGAGGGAAAACAACAAGGATCCCAGCAACAGTATCCTCAAGTGACTCAACAATGGGAGGAAAAGAGGGGGAGTAACGAATGTGACAAGGACCAAGAGGTAGGTTCTGAGACGGGAAGGAAGGAGGAGAATCAGGACACTGCTGTTCTCTCAGCACTTCCTCCATCCCCCAAACAATGGAATTCAGCCACTTTCATCACAAATATCCATTTAGAAGGCCTGCTTTACTCTGCAGACAGGAAAACTGAGACATCGACCTGTTTAGAGTGGGCATAAATTAGGGCGACACAGTCTAGCAGTACAGTATCATGGAAAGGGTGGTGGTTTGAATAAGGAGATCTAAATTTTAATCTGAACCTTCTGTTGTTCACTGTCTCATGGGACAAGGCTCTAAATCTATTTGGTCTCAGAATTAAGATGATATTATGACATATTGTTCAAACAAAGACACTTTTGAGAGTAAAAGGAAGTATTACTAAAAATTTTCCAGTACTACAGCGCAGCTGAGATCTGAGGAGGTCCTAGTCCATGTTACACGGGCACCAAATAACAGTATTCTCACACATGCAGAAACCTCAGCTTTGCGCTCATAGTCACTAATTCAGATTTAATTTGCTCTCAACAGAAGCTTCTGTCCTGTAGCAGCTTCAGGAGCGAGGCCCCTTCTAATGATTTCATTCCACCTGTATCTGCCTTTAAAAAACACCACTAAAGAAGTCTTAGAGACAACCTGATGAAGAAAGGAGTGGGAAGACTGCAGGATGAGCGAAGATGAGATGGAACCGAGAGAGAGCAAAGACAGGCAGGGAACACAGCAGGCTGTGCAGAGGGAAAGGCCGCGCTAAACATGCCTGGCAGCAGATTCCCAAGTGAACCCCGAGGCGCACGGAACTTTTCTGTCACTCACCTAACACTGTGAGGCCAGTGACCCCAATGTTCCTGCCCCCTCTGTCTGGAAGGTTGTTGACCAAACACTGGTAGGTGCCTGTATCTGACAGCTGAGTGTTATTAATGAAAATGGAGACATTGGTGGCTGGCATTGTGCCCGTAAATCCTACCCTACCATGGAACCGGGGAGCACCATCAAACATCTGTCCACCCTGATACAGAATGACCTGCAAAAGAAAGCAGAAGAAATCAGATGGCTATGGTATGCCCTCATGGACTCGTAACAGTGTCTAGCAGACACTACCAAGTGTTCCTGCCCCAAATTTTGGAGAAGTCTAGTCCAAATTTTAAGACTTGTTACCACCAACATTTTGTTATTACACATGTCCATAAGTATCTTGGGGACTATAATTCTCACATACCAAGTTAGAATAACAAATTTCCCTTATCTAAGTCATCACAACATAGAAAATATTTACTGCTACCCTACTATTAACCCATAAGGATTTTATCAGTTTAAAAAGTTAATTACAAAATTAAAAGATTAAAAAATATTCACATTGCCCCTGTCGTGATTACTAGGCCACAAAATGGTATATCATAGTTACAGCCTGAACGTAAAGAAATGTCATAAAAAGAAAGCAGAGTTTCAAGTCCATGATTTTTATTCTGATGTCAATTTCTAGTACCGAAGTTAACTATTCTTGGAAGAGGAATTAGGATGGTATATAACGAGAAGTCCTTTAGGTTGTGAACGTGTCTGAATCTTTCTCCTGTAACTGGTACAGCTCCATCTTCATGTACACTCCTTTGGGTGACACCCTCTGACTTATCGACACTCTATGAGTTGCCCAGCATGCCTACTTGTGTTTAAATATTTGTGAAATTAACTCAGAACACCGAGTGCTACCATCTAACATTACTTCCTTCCTATTATGACTACCTTTAAAAAGCATACACTCATCAACTGTTTAGTGACAAAATAGACCTTGCTTTTTCTATGTCTGTATTCTCCTGTCAGCAATTTTTTTTAATTCTAGATTCCTGCATCAAACTCTCAGAAGAATCTCCTCAGCCTGTGATGAGTATGATGATAATGATAAGAATAATCATAAAAGTCTTTTTAAAAAAGGATAGCCTCTTCTGACAGTTGACAATAACACAAAAAGAGGGTTCTAAAACAGTGCGGGCACACTAAAAATGCCACCTGATCCTAGAAGTCAAAATGCACTCAGCATATTTCTCTACCCACCTCTTATTGAAGGATTAGTTTAGAGGCGGCATAGGATGGAGCAGAAGTACCTGTTCAGGCTGGTTAGCATTGGCGAGAGGAATGACCATCCAAATGACGTTGAGGTTAAGGAGGGCAGCGCTGGTAGAAAAAGTACAGGGCAGGACTGCTGTCTGGCCCCGGGCCACCTGGAAACTCCCAGGGCTCTCTGACACTTCCAGGGACACCGCAACACCTACAGAAGAAGGAACATGGAGATTACGTGCTCACTCTTTCCTAACAGTCCAAGCCGCCCTTTCAGAAAGGCTTGCATGTTTAACATGATCGTATTTCTACTGATAGTGTGAGCAGACTGACATAATGGTCTTACTAAACGACTGCTGACCAGTCACTTAACCAAATAATAAAAGTGGTTCACCCCTTCACCTCTTGGAAACTGCAATTAGAAATATTTGAGACAGGGGCCGGGGATTAGCTCAGTAGTTAGAGTGCTTGCCTTGCAAGCACAAGGCCCTGAGTTCGATCCCCGGCACCACAAAAAAAACAAAAACAAAAAAAACAAAAAAGAAATATTTGAGACAGATATGGTGGCACATGTCTGTAATCCCAACCACTCCACAGGCTGTCAGGAGAACAAGTTCCAGGCAGCCTGCACAGTTGAGCAAGACCTTGTCCCAAAATAAAATTTTAAATGGGCTGGGGATGTATCTCAGAGATAAACTGCTTACCTAGCACACACAGGGCCCAGGGCTCAACCCCAAATACCACAAGAAAAAGACGAAGACATGGGGGCCACTTATTCACTAAGACTCTACCCAGCATCTAACCAGATTCAAAAACAAAAACAAAAAAACAATATGAGAGAATGTTACCAATAGGGTTTGAGCAAAGGTTGTAAATAGTGATGAAAGATGAAAAATAACCTGAATTTTTAAAGCATCATTATAATAGCATACCACAAAATTCAATGCTTATATATAGCTCTAACAAAATACATGCAGCATCTATATGCTAAAAACTACATATAAAGCATTGATGAAAGAAACAATAAAACTAAAGGATATACAATGCTCATGAATTGGAAGATCTAATCTTATTAAAAGGCCAAATCTCCCCAAAATGATTGGCAGATTTAGAGTAACTCCAATCCAAATCTCATTGGGCATTTTGCAGATATTGACACACTAATTCTAAAATATACAGAAAGGCAAAGGACTTGAATAATCAACAGAATACTGAAAAAGAAGACCAAAATTGGTGAATCTACCCTATATGATTTTAAAACATGTCAAAACAACATGGTACTAACACAAGGACAGACGGACGGACAAGCAGCACAAGATTAAGACTAGTGAAACTCATGTTTGTGGTCAAATGCTTTTCAACAAAAGTTATAAGACAACTAAATGGGGGCAAAGATAGTGTTTTTGTTTTTGTTTTTAACAAATGGTGCGAGGACAATTTGATAATATGTAAAAAGAGAAAGAGTTTTGTGAAAGAATACACAAAAGTCAATTTAAAATGTTCATAGACCGAAATAAAAAAAACTAAACCTATAAACTGTCTACAAATAAACACAATTCCAAGTGCTAATGAGGATGTAGAGAATCTAGCATCTCATGCATTCCTGGTAGGAACATAAAATGGTACAGTCACTTTAGAAAATAGTTGTAGTTTCTACAAAAGTTAGACATAAATGTACCGCACAGCTCAGCAATACCATGTCCTAGGAATCCACCCAAGTAAAATGAAAATACATGTCTGCACAAAGACTTGCCCATGAATGTTCATAGCAGCATTATCCAACTCACGCCCAAAATGCAAGTAATACCACTATCCATCAACTGCAAATGGATAAACAAAATGTGCTGTGTCCGTATAATTGAATGCTATTCACAAATAAAAAACACTCAACTACTGATACATTACTACATGTATAAGCCTCTCAAAAATATGTTGCTAAATGAATGAAGCCAGATCTGTATTAATCAAATGGGATTAATAGATGGGACCAAATACCCAATACATACAACTCAAGAGAGGGTTTATTTTTGCTTGTGGTTTCAGGAAATTCAATCTATGGTCAGCTGGCTCCAAGGAAGGAACATCAGGAGGACACAGTGGAGGCAAGGTGCTTAGTTCATGGCAACCAGGAAGTGCAGCAGGAAGGCAGAGCCAGAGAGGAATGGCCCGGACCAGGCACAGATCCCAAGGCCGTGCATCGAGAGCCACCCAGACACGCCTGGCGTGAACTCAGCTCCCAAGCCAGGAGGGTGGGCTGGAGTTTAACCACCACAAGATCTAACACACTGTACAATTTATGATTCTACACATAAGGAACACCTAGGGAAGGCAAATCCATGGACAGGAAGCAGAGTACTGGTTCTCTGGGGCTGGAAGGGAAGGGTAAGGATTGACACAAACAGGCTCAATGAGACTTTTTAGGGAGACAGAAAATTTCTAAAATCTGATTGTTGTAATGATTGTACAACTATAAATTTAGTAGAAGTCACACAATTTTAAATTGCAAAACATAAATTATATCTCAATCACACTGTTAAAATTTAAATAAAGGAAAGAGTGGTTCACCAGAGCCAACGCCTGGGAAGTGAAAATCAACTGTTACCTATTTTGCAAAGAACGCTCGCCCCCCAGGATGATGGAACCGCACAGAAGTAAACAGGAGCACAAGACAGGCGATCAGGGAGACCCCACAAAGCAGCTACTCTAGATCAGGAAAAACACATGCAGCCCACGGTGGTATCTCAGACTTTTATCCTGAAGTGATAACATCCCAATTCTCCCAAAAAGTAAGACAATAGCATACTACCATGGTAACAAGTAGTTTCTAAATTATACATAACACCTTCCTTCTATAGAACTTTATGCTCTTCACATGCAGTCTTAAAATGTTCTCAGGAGTTAAATTTGCAGAATAAAACGTCTCATCAAAGAACGGGAAAGTGAATATAATCAAAGCACGTCTTATGCATGTATGGAAATGTCACAATAAAGTAAATGTTTGCTATGAAAAAAAGCCATCTGTGACAAAATACGAAGCACTTGGCAACATAAGAAAAAGTCTGTAAGTTAAACATTAGAGGAAGGCTGTAAGTTTTAAAAGGAAATTGAAAGAACCTTAAGGGTTATTTGTAGCAGACAATGAACAGAAGAACAGAAGTGGGCTATGGAAGTATATATGTTACAATGATCAGATAAATTCATGATAAATGCCACTAGGGATGCTTCCAAAGGTAAGTGTGGAAGCCGAACTGCAACAAACCTCCATTACTCCCTTCTCCAGACAAAACTCCAAGGCAGAGATGAAGGGGTGTGTCATCCATCTGTACAGGGTGATGTATATCCTCACCCTCGCTTCACTAACTTCAACAACTCATACACCTTTTGATACAAATTTTAAAAAGAGAAAATGGCCAGTATAAGCTAGAAATGAAAGAGAATGAGGTAGATGGGAAGAACTACCAAAATGGGGCGAGCAGAGGACTAGCAGATGTGCAGGACAGAGGTGGAGCTGGGGACACAGAGCAGACCTGCAGGCAGATGGCAAGCCTCAGAGGCAGTAGGGACTGAGGAAGACCATATTTATCTGCTTCACATTATTGTTATTTTTTTTTACTAGTGCTGATCCCTGAAATCTTGAGTTCTGAGATACCTGTAGAAGAAACATTCTAGATGAGCAACTTCCAAAACTTGTAAAGGTAATCGATTTTAGGATGGACTGTTGCAAGCTGGATCTTGCATCTTAACTATGTGGCCTCAAACAAGCCAGTCTCCAAGTCCGCTGCTTCATCCGTACAGCAGGGTTAAATGCTATCTCCCCCCACAGAAAAAGGTAGGATGAGTGCAGTACCAGCTGCCGAAGAGGACCATGACGGTTACTGCAGCTAACATTCGGGGCATACTGACAGTACCAAGCCCACACTAAGCACTAACTAGACAGATGCACTCATTTAATCCTATTCAGTATATCCTGATCCCTATTCCTGTCTTATCCATGTCTTAGTTACTTTTCTCATTCCTGAGACAAAATACCCAACACCCAAAGTTAAAGGAGGAAAGGTCTAGCTGGCTCACAGTTTATAGAGGTTTCAATCCATAGTCGGCAGATCCAAGGCAGGGTGGCAAGGCAGATGGGCATCGCACAGGAGAAATACCCCGAGACAAGCAGGCAGGCAAGAGCACATTAGCCCTCTTTCTGTCCCTTATGTTTTATGCAGGCTACCCACTCTACGGTGGGTGTAGCACTCACACCCTTAATCCTAGACAGAACTATGTCAAACCAATCAGTGGACTGATTTAGTAATCACACACCCTTGACCCCAGCACCACACACACCAGATTCAGCCACCTCTGAAAAGCCCCCCGATGACTGCACGAGGCTTTGGGGGGACATCTAGACACAGGCCATAACAATTCCCATTTTACAGAGAAAACCGAGGCCCATTGTAAAATTAAAAACCACTTCCAGTTTACATAGTCACAGAGATAGAAAATGGTACTGTCTAGATTCAAACCCAGGCAGTCTGTCTATAGAAAATGTACAGTTAACTACTATACATAACACAGAACCACTCCATAAATGTCTGTTGTTATTAGCATCACTACTATATTATATAGTCACAACATTTAAAACTAGGTTGAAAACTCCCTGATTTTAGAGCTACAGATTATCTTTAGTTGGCCTCATCCACTTCTCTCCTGTTCAATTAGCTGAGTTTATGTAGGGGAATAAACCCCTTCCATTAAGTACTGAATTCCATTCTCTGGGCCCCTTTAGTAGTCACATCACTGACTGCACCCTTCCTTGCAGCTTCAACCCCTCACTCTGCACTGGACTTCTGCATAACATTTAAGTATTCTTGGGTATTTCAACTTAAAACTCCTACTTCCCTGCACCTCACCATCTATGTCACAGTCTTCCACTCTGATTCTTCAGTTAATCTTTTTGAAGCAATTGCTGGTACTCACTCGCTCCATGGACTCCTTCCCCAGTCTTCAACCCACTCCTGCCCCCACCACTTAGAGTTCCTCCCGGGCTTCCCAGAGTTTCATGTGGCTGCACAGCACTTCGTCATTCTTGAACTCACAGTAGCATCCACCAGAGGTAAGAGTCCCACTCCTTGAAACACACTCTTCCCTTAGCTTCAGAGAAGGACTACACAGTTGGTTTTCTTACCATCTCTCGACTTGTCTCAGTCTCTTGTGCTGTTTCCCCCTTTCCATATAGCTTTAAATGTTGGTATCCCCAAAAGGGCTGACTTACTCTCTTATACTAAACTCTTTAGCTGTAGAATCTCATCTAAGATCCTGAATTCAATTCCTATGTATGTCAGTGTCTTCTAAATTTATCTCTCTAAACCACACCTCTCCTCTTATATCCAATTCCCTCCTAGATATCTCCATGAAGCCATCTCAAAGACACCTCGAGTCAACCTGTCCAAGATCAAATTCTTCCTTTCCACGTCCATCTCCCCAGTATATACCCTAGTTTACTTTGCTCCAAACCCCAAGGTTTTTATTTTGTAACCTACTCATCCTTCTTATTGGCTCAAGTGTTATCTTCTAATAGAAACGTTTCCCCTGACCTGTCAGTCTAGGACAAGGTTTCAGGAGCCGGTGACAAATAATGACAATACCATCACCTGTATTATGATTAGGGAGATACTTCCTTACAAACGGGATTGACATGAAGCAATAAAAATTCAGTTGATTTGTAAATATACCTGCTCTGTCTCACACAGAAACATTTCACATAAAAAGACTGTGATTCTAAAGTCATCCAAGACCTTAAGATATCCTATTTGAGATACCAAAGAGGGTTTAATACAGATTACATTGGGGAATTCACACAAAGATAGCTGAAGACTGTTATATAACATAAAGGATATGCAGGTAACAGATGAGTCAGGAGTGAAAGCTTGTAAGGAGGCTTTGTGGAGAGAATTTTTTAATTACAGCTGTGATACATTAAGCCCCATTCTATTCCCACCCTGGAAAAAGATCTACATTCCCTAAAAGTGCTTTAACAGTATTTCCAATGGTGAGATATGAACACACACTCAAGAGCTAGTGCAGGGTCATTTTGAGTTCTGCCCAGGAGGCCTTCCTCACAGGGTCTTGGTGCAAGGAAGGCAGAGAGACCACTAGATCCCCAGTGGGTACAACCTGACATCTAGGGAATTTGTATGTTTTGTGTGTGTATGTGTGTGTGCATGTGTAAAAACTAAGATTTCCTTGCTTTGTTTTATTTTCAATTTTAGAGTAGTCAGAAATATTGTACAATGCACTTCAGTTTTCATCTAGGGAAAGAACTGGTTCTTGAATAAATTTAAAGATACGTGGAAGATAATGGTTTGTGATTGAATCTCAGGACTGTTCCTCATCAATTGAACTGATTAAAGTCAATTTCTTAGTGTAAGAAGGGAAGTGAGTTTTTTACACATTTTAAATGCTTAATTTTTAAAAAAATTTTCTATTCTACAAAAAACAATCAAAAATCCCATTTCCTTTTTGTCTCATTACTTTTCATATCGCTGAGACAAAATACTCAACACCTGAAGTTAAAAAAGGGAAGGTTGATTTGGGTTCACAGTTTGCAGAGGTTTCAGTTCACAATTGGCTGGCTCCAAGGCAAGAAGGCATGGCAGAAGGGGATCCAAGAGAAGAAACAGTTCATGGCGGGCAGAAGGCAGGAAGGCAGCAAAGCAGTGAAGTAGTGAGGAAGCAGCATCAACAGCCTGCTTCTCCCTTTTATCCCTTCCAGGGTACCTATCCTTTGGGTGGCATCACCCACATCCAGGGTGGGCCAAACTGATCAGGTGACTAATTTAGGAACCACACACCCTTAATTACAGCATCACACACCATAGATGCAGCCACCTCTGAAAAGCCCCACCCATGACCACATAAGGCTTTGGGGGAACATCTAGATACAAGCCATAACACTTTTAGAGTGTATTTAAAGAGTCTGTTGGGTCATGGGGTCTGGTCATGTATTTTCATGTTTGTAATCTAGGTAAGAATTTAAACTTTAAGGCTAAATATTGATTAAAAACTCACTTAAAACATCTTGCAATTTGTAGTTTCACATGTAAAATTCATAATTTAAGAGAACTGGTAACATTTTGCAGACCTGAATCTTTTCTTAGTACTTTCACTAAAGAAAAAATTAAGTCAACTCATGAATTCTGAATGACTCATACCAATTAAATAAAAAAAAAACATAAAGTACATGGACATCTTTCCTCTAAGGAGTTCAAATCATAGGTTATAGTTGCCTATACTCACTCCTTAGACCTCTAGTCCTCAAGATTTAAAGCAAAAAGAAGTTCACATTACCTCATAAGCACATGTTATGGGAAAGGAAGCTAGCATTGAAGAGTCCTTAAAAATCCAAAGAGGGGAGAAACAAAAATCCTAAGAGGGATCTTCTATACTACATAGCTAGAAGAAGGACATTTTACAGTTACCTCCCACCTGGAGACTCAAACTCTTCCAGAAAATAAAGCAATACTACATGTTATGATTTATATCTAGATGTCCCCCTAAAGTCTCATGCAATCATAGGTGGGACCTTTGGAAGGTGACTAATTATAGAAGTATTATAACTGACTTGTTAGAAGGTGGGGCCTGCTCACAAGGCAAGGCAAGACACAGAGAGGCAAGTCTCTGTGGACATGACCTAGAAGTCTACATCTCCCTTCCCAGCTCCTCTCTTGGCTCCCCACTTCCTGTCCACCACACAGTAAACAACTCTCCTCTTCTATCCCTTCCTGCATTGGAGCCAGCTAACAACAGACTGAAACACGAGCCAAAGTAAGCCTCTTCTTCCTTAAGATGCGGGTGTCAGGTATTTTATCCTAGCAACAGGGAAGTAATGAAGGCATATTTTGAAACCAGCTATGACTACTTGACCATGTGGTTCAGAAGCCTTTGGACTTGGTTTGCAGGAAGAGTTGAAAAAGTTTTAGAGATGCTAGCTGAAGAAGCAGCCCTATAATGCTGTAAGCTGAGTGTGATGGGAGATTCTGGTCAGAGCTCAGAAGACCAGCATGCAGAGAGAAACGCAGACAGTAAACACCAGGATCAAGAGATTTCAGCTGGAAACAAGTACTTCATTAGCATTTGAAGTCCAGGCCATGTATGTTGTGCTCTGGCAGAAAATCTCTCTATATTTTGCACATGTCCTGAAATTTTACAGGAGACTGAGATTAAGGGGGCAGACTAATTAATCTAGCAGAGGAAATTTCAAGGGACTCCAACATTCAGACTGTGGCACAGATGCTACTGGGGGCATTTACCCAGGTTTGTACTGAAAATCAAGAACAAAAACCCATTCTGAGTTTTCAGTTTTGCAAAAAAGAAAGCACCCACAAAAATGGAGCAGAGGAGAGTTTGGTTGTTAAAAGAGTAGTATTAAAAAGAACCAAGTACTTTAGATCAGGACATTATGAAAAATGGCTTAAACACATGTCAAGAATCAGCAAGACCCCACCTTTTGCAGGCTCAAAAATGCAAAAGTAAAAGATTTTGCTTTGAGAAGAAAGCCCCACGGCACTATGCTCCAGAATGGCCATCTAGGGAATTTGTTCCCAAGGATTCGGTTCATGGTACTCAGCCATCCAGGCATTCAAAGACTTCTGTAGCCATGATGCAAAAGGGCCTGGCTACCACGGAGCCAGTGTCAGACCCTGGTATCACTCACATGGTGCTGGTTCTATAGGCAGGCAGAATGTAAGAGTTGTGGGGTCAAAAAGGCTTCCACCCAGATTTTGGAAGAAAGCCGATGAGGCCAGGCAGTGTGTTCGTTACTTTTCCAGAGGCAATGGTTTGTAAGAGAGCAGATTTAATACAGGATATTTGTAAGTTACAATATTCCCCCACAAGCCAAATGCAGGAAGAGTGCCAAATGTCCATCTATGTGCTGGAGACCCAAAGATCCAATCAAGGTCTGGGAGCCCAGGGCACTGTCCTGTGTACGTCCGTGTCTGCGATGATGGCTGAAGAAATCTTTACTGGGACCAGGATACAATGCTTACAGCAGAGATGAAGACCAGAGCTCCCCCGAAGCAACAACAGCGATCCCCGAAGACAGCAAGGCCCCGAGCTCCTGCCTCGACAAGAACAGCTGAGTTTCTTTCAGGAGAACCAGCCACAGCAGAGCTTCTCCTGGGAAACAGCCCGCCAACTAGCTTCTGCTCCCATTCTGCTGTATGTTGCTTGAGCAACAATCCTCAGGTGGATCCTCTACACCCAGAATCACACCAACTCAGTCCAGCTGGGCATTCCGGCTCAAGTTAACCACAGTAAGTCCACCACAGGCAGTATGCCCCTGAGAGGGCAGTGTGTGAAGCTGTGAAAGTAAAGCCAAAAGTGCAGCAGAGACCCCAGAAAGGTGGGCAAACCAGGAATGTGGAATAGGTAAGGAAATCCACGAAGAGTAAACAAGGCTGGCCCAAGAGAGAAGCCATGTGAACTACAACCACTAGCAATGTCACAGAGGTAGGGCCATCCAAGTCCTTTGGAGTTTACATGTCACCACAAGTTGACCCATGTTCTAGATTCAGAGCTACAGTATTTAATGTTTGCCCTGCTTAGTTACCATCTTGTTTGGGTCTCATTCCTTTCTATCTCCATATTTCTCTCTTTTGGGATGAGAATGTTTATCCTATGCCATTGTATGTTAGCAGTGTTTCACTTCTTTTTGATTTCTACAGGGGCTCACAGCTTAGAGTTTGCCTTAAGCCTCAGAGGAGACTTTGGACTTGTACTTTTTGGCAATGCTGAAACTGTTAAGACTTTAGTAGCTCATAGAGATGGACTAAATGCAATTTACATAGTCTTTTGGGGACTAGAGGTGGAATGTTATGGTTTATATCTATATATCCCCCTAAACACTCATGTGATCATAGGCAGGACCTTTGAAAGGTAACTGCTTATAGTAACATTACAGCTGACTTGCTGTTAGGAGATGAGGTCTGGTCAGAAGAGGCAGGGCAGTGTATGTGTGACCTAAAACATCTTATCTCCCTTCCTGGCTCCTCTCGTCTCTCTTTTTCCTGTCCGCCATGCTGTGAGCAGCTCTCATCTGCCATGCCCCTTTGCCATGCCTTCCTGCCTTGTAGCTGACTATGGACTAACACAAAGCCAAAATAAACCTCTCTGTCCTTAAGTTTTGGGTGCTCAGTATTTTGTCCCAGCAACAAGAGAAATAACTAAGACACTCCTCAACATGTTATAAGGCTAATATTACCCAAACACCAAAATCTAATGAAGATAACACATGTGAAGAAATTACAGACTAAAATCCCTCTTGACCACAGAGAGAAAGTCTGTAAAGAAACTTTATTCAAATTGAGTCCAACAATACTCAGAAGGATAATTTATTATGACAAAAGTGGTGTTTATGCTAGGAAGCCAGGTCCACTCAATATTTCAAATGTCAACATGCTAAAAAAGAAAAACAATATAATCTTTTTAATAAAAATCACTATATCAAAATCTTTTTCCAACATGGAAGTGTATGGAACTTCCTCAAATTATTAATAAGCAGCTAACATAACATTTATGGTAAAAGACTTTCCTCCTGGGGCTGGGGATTTAGCTCAGCGGTTAGAGTGCTTGCCTTGTAAGCATAAGGGCCCAAGTTCGATCCCCAGCTCCAAAAAAAAAAAAGACTTTCCTCCTATGATCAGGAACAAGAAAAAGATGTCTTGTTTTGCCACTTCTATTGATGGGGTCCTAGCTTCTGTATTAAGGCAAGCATAAGAAATAAGAGGTACAAAGACTAGAAAGGAAAAGTAAAGCCATATTTATTTTCAAATAACACAGTCATCTACATTAAAATTTCAAATGTACAAAAAGCAACTAATTCTAATAAATAAGTTTACTAAGGCTATAGAAATCCAAGTCAATTATATGTCTATATAGTAACAATGAATATTTGGAAATCATAATTTTAAAAGAATGCCACTTATAACAGGATCAAAATATGAAATGGTTAGGGATAACTTTAACAAAGTATCTCTAATATCCATACAATGAAAATTGAAAAACTTTCCTGAGAAATTTGAAGACTTAAATAAATGGAGAGAGAAACTATAATCATTAATCAAAAGATTCAGTGTTAAAATATAAATCTCTTCAAATTTATCCATAAATTTAATGGAGTCCAAATCAAATTTTCAGTGAGCTATCAAACTGCTTCTTAAAGGTCTGTGAAAAAGAGAAGGTTGGAATAGTCAAACTTTGAAAAAAAAAAGTTTCATTTAAAATATCTGATTTAAAAGCTTATAATGAAATAAGACTGTAAACTAGTAGGATAGTAAACATTAGGATAGTAAACAAAGTATTTATACAAAGAAAGAAAATTTTATGTAAAAGGAAGGTAAATCTATAGCTACAATAGTAAATATAAGCAAACATAATAATGTGGTAAGGACAACCATGTACAGAGTCCAGAACAGATAATTTGTATATATGGTCAATTAATTTCCAACAAAGGTATCAAAACTATTCAGTGGAATAAAGATATCCTTTTCAAAAAAATAGTACAAAAAAATGGCCTCCATATGCAGCTATATTAACTGTACACATAATCTCTACGGCTTTGGGATAGGAAAAGACTTCCAGATAGGAAACAAATTGCATAGAATATTCACAAATTGATAAATGAGACTATATCAAAATTAAGGCTCTGGTATGCAAAAGACACTCTTAAGAAAATAAAAATACAAACCACAGTTTGAGAGAAAATATTTTCAAAATGCATCCAGTAGTTGTATTTATAATATATAACTCTTAATGACTTAATAAGACGAACAACCTGATTTTTAAAATGCACAAAATGTGAACAGATATTTCCCCGTAGAAAACACACAAGTGAGTATGAGAAGCTACTTCACTTCTTTAGTCAATAGGGAACCCGAACTACACTGAGCTAATAGGAAACATCATATTTTCAGGTTCTTACAAAGTTAAATATATACTTAACTATACAACCTAGTAATTCCAATCCTAGGTATTTCTCCAAGAGCAGTAAAAATATACATTCACAAAAAGCGCTGTACGTAAATGATCACAGCATCTTTACTCACAAAGGCCAAAACCTCAGAAACTCAAATGTCCATCAACTTACAAATGGATAAAGCAACCGTGGCACAGCCATTTAGTGAGTATTACTCATGAACAAAAAAGAATGAATTACTGGTATATAGAGCAGGGATAAATATCAAAGGCATCATAGTAAATGAAATAATTCAGAAACAAAGATTATAAATTGCATACATCTCGTTTTTTTAAAAAGTCTATATTATGCAAAAGTCAAACCTATGAGGGTAGAAAACAAATCGATGGTTGCCAAGTGTTGGAGTTGGGGCTAAGGAGTAGAGTGGAGCAGATAATGGCTACACAGGGGTCCAGGAGAACTCCTGGTGACAAAATATTCTGTATCACGCTTACAGTGATGGTGATCACAAGGCTGTAAGCATGTGTTAAAATGCAATGAACCAGACACCTGAAAAGAAGGATGTTACTGAAGATAAAGTATACTTCCCTGAATCTGATGTCTTTTACAATAAAGATTTTTGAAAATTCATAAAAACACTAACATGTTTAGAGAAATGAGTTTGGGATTAATCTTGCAGGAACATACACAAAAATGATGATGTGGAAGTGGCTTGATGAGGAAACCATGTCAGCTGCCCTGTCACCAAACCCTCCAGGCCAGAAACTTACTGCAACTGCTAATGATGCCAGTTCTGGATCAGACACTCAGCCCCACAGCACCATCACCTGCAAAGCCGCACTCCAGCTGCTCTCCACGCCGGCACCAGAATCCTGTCACACAGGCTGTTCCATGCTCTTCTCTTCCTCTCCGTGTCACAGCCCAGCTCGGGAATTCTGCCTGGCAGGCCTGAGACCAAGCTGCACCACAAGGGGCGAGAAATTCTGAGTACTCATGACACTGGGGAGCTACTCCTAATGTGGAAATTTCTCCAAATACAGAAGTATCACTGAAAATATGATGGCCAGCCATGAAGGGGACAAATGTTGCCTACAGCAAGCAATAAATGAAAACGTTACAAACGTTCTCTTTGCTCTTGCTCACTTCTGCTAACTCCATCAGTGTCCAGGACTCATGTTCCCTCACTGCAGCCTCTGTGGGGTGGAAAACTAAAGCTCCTGCTGAGTGACAGGACCCCATCTCCTGTGATCCTGTGCTCCCTGGGGAGGCATGCCTATGAGCCTGGGGCAGGAGAAAGGGGCAACAGGGAGAGGAATGAAATTGGCCACACTCCCTGGGAAGAAGAGAAGACCTATGCTCTACTTTGCTCAGAAAATGGAGAAAACAGCAGCCAAGAAAATAACCAACAAAGGCAGCAGTACCATATACTCAGACACCCGTGTTCTACGGGGCACAGAAGTGGCAGAGCAACAAGGCTGCCCAGGGCCCCAAGGCTTGAACAGGGGGAAGCTCGCAGTTTCTCCACAGGGAGTCAGAGGGCCCTCCGGAGTTTGGGCTCTGCAGTGTGGCACAGGGACCCCCAGTAACCGACATCAGATTTCCTGCCACGTGGCTAAAAGAGGGTTCCATATGAGAGTTAACTTCAAATAAGGAGAATAAAGGAACAGATTTTTCTTGCAAAGCTTTGAGGATCCAAGGTAAGATCAATATAATTTAACAAATCTTGATACACTAAAGATTAGATGAAGAACTTTTTGATTTCTGTGCTTTCTGCAAATTTCAGAAATTACAGTTTAGAGTCAAGGCAGAAAAGTGGGAAGAGAAAACTCGCAGGGTATTTTTTCTGTTTCATGACTGCCTTGTATTACAATGGTTTATGCTTTAGCTGAATCAGAACTTGTAAGAGATTAGACTTTTTCAGGGGGAAAAAAATCAAAATTCCTTGATGTTTAGCTTTCTAAAGAGCTTCTGAAAAAATCTTCTTTTAATTTGGATCATGATGAGGTTAAGAAAGTATACTTTTCTTTTCTGGTTTAGTTTTACTTTATCTACAGAGTACTCTACCTGATATTCCGGTAGGCTTTTATGACATTGTAATATTGTAGCTGAATGTCCCTATCAGTCTGGATACCAGATTGAGGATTTATATGGGGAAATGCTATCTACAGCTTCCAGATGGCAAAAGGCCAGATAAGTGGTCTTTGTTGTTAAATACAAGCATGTACTCCCAACTTCCCCACTTGGCTGAATACAACACCACTTGCCTATAATGAGCGAGCTCCATTTGTTTAATGAAGCATTCATATGATAAAAGTGGCTAAATCAACAAGTAGAGTTATTTATGAACAAATAAATCCATCTGAAACCAACAGGAAGGATGTTATATTCTGAAACCATTTTGTTTAAAAACAGGCTCCCAACTGAACTATTTTATTCTTGTTCACCAATAACAGTGCCACTTTCCAAAATGAACAGTTTTAAATTTTTTTCTTGATTTCTTGGATATGTTTCTGTCAGTACTAGTCTACTTTTAAAAGAGTTTAATCCATCATCCAGGGTCTACAGCATAAAAAAACAAGAGATTTTAAATGTAAAAATGGGGAGTTTAGTCATCTACCCTTCCAGAAACTCTGAGAAATCTAAGAATCCAGAGAGAAATTGTACAGTATCATAATCAGGTTCTAACAATGTATCCATGTACTTCCCCCAACCTCCCACACTTCACTTAACTTGACCTTTATATCTCTCCGCACACAGTCTGGACTGCTCTTGGGTTCAGCAGTACTCTGGGCTCTCCTACTTTATGGTTTGTAATATACATTTCCTTAGTTTAAAATAATATATACACATACATGCTCTTTGTTTTTGAGACAGGGTCTCACTATGTAGTCCAGGCTGGCCTTGAACTTGCTATGTAGCCCAGGCTGGCCTCAAACTCATGATCCTCCTGCCTCAGTCTCCTGAGTGCTAGAATTAGAAATTATGTGCCACCACACTCAGCCATACACACACTCTTTATCCTTCTAACTCCCATCCATGCTTCAGATTTCAAACTCTCACTGACCTCCAAAACAGAATTCAGGACCCTTTTAAATGCCCTCAAAGGCACCCTCACTTCTCTGGAAGCATCGGGACACCTCAAATTCTCTTAATACAGGTTTTTCTCACTTAGGTTCTAAGTACAAACTATATAGCAGATCCTAACAAAAATCATAATACATTAAATGCCTAATAGATACTTAATATTATTCATCAAGAACAGATGTTCCAAGTACTGTTCTGAGTATTTCACATGAAGCTTAATAATGAATAAGACCTGGAGATAGCATGATTATAAATCAGATTTTACACACAAGGGACACTGAAGGCCAAAGATGGAGCCAGGACTCAGACCAATGTCTAATGTAACTCCAGGGCCCTCCCTAGCCCTTACTCCATGTATTTTCTTAGTCATGGTGAAAAGAGACTTAGAACTCAGGTGCAGAAATTGACTAGCTCTGTCACTTAAACTCTTTGAGCCTTAGCTTTTGGGGGAGTACTTTTTAAAAACGTATAAAAATATCTGCCTCACAGGATCATTTTGAAAAAGTATACATTAAACTGCCTGGCACAAAGGAGGTGTTAATAAACAGTAATTGAATCTGATCTCAGAAAAATAAAGTTACAACCAGTGAGAAAGACAGAGCAGAATAAAATAGTATCATTTATCTAGATACATATAAATGGCCCAAATAGCATGAAATGTCTCAAGAAAACTGTGGTCATACTCTTGCTATCACACATACCTAAAAGCCATACAAAACTACTTTTAATCATATGTTAAGAAAAAGGTTAATTTTGGTAATGAGTTATTTACCCTCCATCCCCAAGTAAAAAGTCAAAAAAGACTGAATATCTTCCATGACAAAGCAGTATTAAAATTCAAAGATAAAGTGCAAAGAAAAAAATTTAAAACAAAGTTTAAAAAACAAAAATTAATAGGAAATAAACTAAATCTAAATGAAATGAAAGGTGGTGCAGAAAGAATACACAAGAAAAAGAGTGAAGGAAGAGGAGAGGGCCGGGACACACTGTATTGTTGGCAGCATCTGATCCACAGATTAATGTTATTTCTAAGCAGATTAACCAAATCCCAACTGTTCTACATCAGGTTCCTTCTCTAAGCTTTCCCTCCCTCATATCCGCAAATAAAAAATTTGAACAGACAAAACAGAAGGAAAAATCCACCCACACAAAACAAAAATGTCCTGGGTTGACGATTCACCCTTATGTCCCTCCATTCTGTGCCTGCACCGAAATGATGAAAGTGTAAAGCTTGAGAGCAGTAGGAGAGAAGAGGGTGAGTTCCCCTGCGCGGTTTCCGAAACGCAGCACCAACGGTCCTCCCCTCAGCACCAGCGCCGCAGTGCTGAAGAGCAACGTCGCATGAGGGTGGAGAGCACAGAAAGAGACGGCACGGTCGGGGGCTGTTAATTCTGTCCCGGACATGGAGAACTTTTAACCTTATTGTAACTCCCTCCCCAGCAACCACAGAAGGTCAGTGACAAGAACTGGACAGGAAGATAAATACACATAGTGTGTTATATACACCCACACACACTACACACACAGAAAAGACAGATTTACCTTTTTATTTCCTACTAATACTTGTTTTCTATTGTTTCTATTTTTCCTAGGTATTTCATTTTAGAATGCACTTAATTCTTTTCAGGAATGGTTAGGCAAC
>PVJO010015718.1:0-44240 GCA_004026905.1 Hystrix cristata
CATGTCACTCTTTCCTCTCAAAATTATATAGGTATATTTAGGAAGTGGGAGATTAAAAGGAGGGCTCCTTAAAGATGGTTTATTATTGGTTTTTCTTTTTGTGTTTTGTTTTTAACTTTGTACTCAATCATGTGGTAAGTAAATTTACTATAGTAAGTGTATTAGTCAGCTTTCTATTGCTAAAAAATGAGATAAAATCCTTATAAGATATAAAGTTTATTTTGGCTCACAGTTTTGCAGGCTGTAATCCATGACCAACTAGTCCTGTAACTTTGTGACTCTAGAGAGTCAGTACATTGTCACAGTTAGGTTGGAGTGTCAAACTGGCTTTTCGATCCACCCAATGGATTGGTGGAGTGCAATCTGGGTTTGTCTGTTTGAAATATGAATCTCTGGCCTTGGGATCTATGTCTGGTCCCTAACATCTTCCTCCTTATGGTTGTTGCCTTGCTCTGTTTCCCTGCTGCCATAAACTAATCAGTTTTGTCATGCTCCTATGCTACGATGGTTTTGCCTTGGAAATACCTGATCATGGGCTGAATCCCCTGAAATTATGAGCTAAATTAAAACTCTCCTCCTTTAAATT
This sequence comes from Hystrix cristata, assembly GCA_004026905.1. Taxonomy (NCBI): domain Eukaryota; kingdom Metazoa; phylum Chordata; class Mammalia; order Rodentia; family Hystricidae; genus Hystrix; species Hystrix cristata. The sequence continues at coordinate 587 of PVJO010015718.1, forward strand.
GTGGATGTCAAGTATTGTAGCCAGCAATGGGAAAGCTGACTAATACACAAATTTGGTAATGAAAGGTGGGGTCATTTTTGTGAATATACCCGATTATATAAAAGTCTTTGAAACTGATTTGTGGGAGGAATTTGGAAGGATTTAGAGATTCAGGCTAGAGAATTTCTATAATGCTGTAAACAAAGCCCAGTAGGTGATTCTGTTCAGAGCTTAGAATAACATAATGCTGATAGAAATGGGGACAGTAAAGGCCAGACTCAGATTTCATTTGGTAACAAGGAGTCTATTGGAAGATGGACTAGAGGTCACATGTATTACACTATGGCAGAAAAATTTGTCTATATTTTGCCCATATCCTGAGACTGTAGGAGAATCAGATGAAGGGCAGTGCATTAAATGATCCAGTGGAGAAAATTCAAAGGCAGTCCAATATCCAGGGTGTGGCATGAGCACAGCTTGCTGCTTTTAGACTGATTTAGAGTGGGAGCTGGGGGCAAAGATCAGAAGAGAAAAAACTGAAAAACTTTAATTTTGGCCCAGAAGAAACCATATGTAAATTTGAGGCTGACTAAGGAGTAGCTGCTTAATAGATTAATGCCATAAAAATGAAGTCAAGTACTTTGTACAGTGACAAGAAGAAAGATCCCTTAAGGGTATCTCAGGAATCAACAAGACCGCACTTGAGGCAAACATCTGCTGCAGAAAACTATAGGCCATGAACAAATCCAACCCAAGAGAGAGGTCATATGGGCTGCAACCAGTAAAATCATAAGAGTGGAACTGCCCAAGCCCTTGGGAATTCACATTTACCACTGTGTCCTAGGTGTCATATGTGAAGCTACAAGATGTAATGTTGGCCCTGCTGGCTTTGGGCCTCACTTTAGTCCTATTCTTTTCTATTCCTCTCTTGTATTGTATTAGAAGATTAAGTACACTTTAAAGAGATACATTTGGGTATCAAGTTGTCAAGGGGGGTGTTGTGGTAGTTAGGGTGGAATATCAACTTGATTTGTTTTAAGATTTTCTAGAGGGATTAGTAGAGCACAATTCTGGGTGTTTGGGTGGGTCATGGAGGTGTGGCCATAGTTTCACTGCTACTGTGTTTGGTCCCTGACCCCATATTCCCTGGCACTGTTCCTCTGCTTTGCTTCCTGGGTTGCCATGAACTAAGCATCTTTGCTCTACCATGGTGCTGCTGTCTTAGAGCCAGCTGTTAATGGACTGAACTCCCTGAAATCATGAGCCAAATAAAACTTTTTTTCCTTCAAGTTGTGGGTGTCAGGTATTGTGTCCAGCGATGATAAGGCCAATTAATACACATATCATCGTAGCAGTATGTGACCGAGTAAAACTGCTCTCCTCGTGGCCATGAAGCAAAAAAGAGAGAAGAAGGAGAAAAGTCTGGGATCCTACTACTTCTTTTGAGGGGAAACCCTCACATACCTAATGACCTTCCACTAGGCTCCACTTCCTAATGGTTCTACCACCTCCCAGTAATGCCATCCTTAGGAGCAAACATTCAACACATGGACCTTTAGAGTCACTTATCCAAACCACATCAGGAGGTTTAATTCTTTCTTCCCATTTCTTCCTTCCTCATCTACTAGAATCCCCCAGGAAAGTGACTGGATGAGTCTTTCCCTGGAATCCAGACTTTTCCAGGACTAGCCTTTAAGAAAACTGTCAAACTTTCAAGTTGAATTCTTGGATCTCAGAGAAACTGTATAAAAAGTCAAGTGACTTTGCCAGAAATACCAGTGGAGAAAATCCAGGCTATACAAAATGTGAGAAGAGTACTTGATGAATATTTCCTCACCACAGCACCAAACATGGACTCATCTTGGAGCTAACAACCTGTCCTAGCCACTCCCTGAACACCACAACAGGACCACAGCTGCTGCCAAGTAGGACAGATGAAATCAATCGGCTGAGCCTTGCTTAAATTTCTGATCTATTATGACATAAGATTTCACAAAACGATGTTGTTGCAAGTTATTGTTTAGGTTGTGGGTTAATTTGTCATGTATCAGTAGAGAAATAGAACAACTTTCCTTCATATTTTACATATTCATATTTCAGAATCATTTTTCATCATTTCTCCTCTTAGGTATGCACAAGCCTCCAGGTACTGTTCTTCCTCATAACAAGCAGCTTGTTTATTTCCCTACTGATACCCTAAGTATCACATATGAAAAATACCTATCTACTGAATTCATAAACTCTTTTAAGCCATGTGGTAAATTCCCTATACATGGTTCAACAAAGCAAATAACAAAAATAGCACAAGCTCGACTTCAAAATCAGTCTTATAAGGATCATATATACAAAGCATCGTCTCTTTTGGTGATAGTAATAAAATTGCACTCCATGGTATATGTACAGAGGGCAGTATACAACTCGAAGTCCATGCAACAGCACCCACCTCAGATCATTAGAAATGCATTAATTCTAAAAAAGAAATATTTGAAAAGGTCTAGCGTTTTGTTGGGGATTTATAGCAAAACTATTGGGAAAGAGGTTGTACATGATTTTCTGATAAATGACTTGAACTCCTCTAAGTGATATACCAAATTTAATTTCTTGTATTTTAAATTATTTCATAAATTCTGAATGACTCAGGACCACCTATACAGTCATTAGGACTTTTAAATTGTCTTTGCCTAGTCTTTTTATTCCTCTTCCTGATTGAAGAGTTACTAGCTCTGACTTCTTTTGTCTGTAAAGGAATTTGCAAAATTTCTCTTACACACCCTAGCTTACAGTTTATAATCTGTCTTCTCATAAATAAAACAGTGTTTAGCTCATTAGAATGGTCCTAAATTAAAGGCAAATAACCACTGACTGCAAAAGGTTTCTACAATAAGATGGTTGCATTTTAGTGAATTTTGCACAGATAGAGACACAGGTTGCAATTTGGCTGTTTTTGTTCAAATTTTAGACATTGGTTGAGGATTTAAATAATGGAGGTAGTACTGATGACTGGTATTACTTCACTCACTATTACTACAATTATCCTTTTTATTTTTATTTGTGGTGGTAAAGCAACTTCAAAAAAAATGATAATTGCTTTGGCAGTATGCGAGAAATATTTACACTATCCTATATCAGCCCATACTTTAGTCCATCTACCTAGATCAAAATGAATTGAGATTGATGGGATTTAATAGTATTTGTTAATTTCAGTAATTGATTAATTAAAGAAATAGTCTGCATAATCCAAGGCCCCCAATTTTATTTTTAATATTTGTGAACTGGAGGCTAATGTATAATTATTTTCTGCTTGAGCTTTAATAATAAATTGTGAGATGTCACACACCTCTTCCTCACCCACATGCATGAACACATATACAACTACCCAAATAAATCCATTTCGTTTATGACACCAGTATCAAATAAGCAGAAATATACTGGAAAACAATCTGCAATAATAATAAACTGCAAAGTAAATCTGGTTGAATAAGGCCTAGAAACTAGCAATCCATTCCTTTCACAAAGCACAGAAATAAAAATGCAACCAAAATAATCTCCCACTTAGGATCAAATCTAGTTTTCCACAGAGACAATCAAAAGATCCAAACTCATTATATAAATAAACGTGGGAAAAGATGACACATACCTTTCTGTCCCTTCATACCAGCTCTGAATTTCGACGGGAGGGAAGTAGAAAGCTTGCTTAATTGAGGCAGTAAATACTAGGCTGTAGCAGATTGTTTTACTGTTAAATACAGTAATGGGTTTTTAATGGCTGCTGTCCAAAATTACTCTGGAGAAAAATGGTTTATTAGTAATAATAATAGCTGGCACCTTTATCTTCAAAGTACTTTACAAATATTAGCTCATTAATCCTCCAACTGCCACTGGAAAGGCAGTGGTAACTATTGTTCCTATCCCCAGTTCACAGCTGGTGAAACAGGAAAGTAGAAGCTAGTTTTCAAAGAAAATTTTGCGTATGGAGGTCAATTTCCAATTTAAACAGCTCATATCAGTGTTTATACATGAATGGGTGGCACTCACCCTGATGAGGCTCAGCCCTTTTTTGAGGAGACAGTAGTTAAAGTCAATCCAATTTATTTGAACTTTACTCACAGTAACACACATGAGTTGCACCTGAATTGCTTGATACTGGTTCTTTAATATTACATCAAGCAAATCAATTGTGTTCAAAGTCTATTCAACCTAAATCAATTAAAGCAGAAACTTGTATGCATAAAAAAGCAGACTATTGAGACTGTGTGAAATCTAGCTCCTCTGAAAATTTCTAGAGGTCACAAAATGAAATGGAAGCAAGGGCAAATCTAAAATTTTACTTTGGCTATTATGCATTCAAAATATCTTCTTTACAGATATGAGTGCATGTTTCATACCAGTAAGCAATAACAACCCAGGTAGTTATGTAAGTGTATGTTCGTTTACCTGTGTGCTCATTGTGGTGAGCAATGTTTTCAATTTCTTGCCACTGTATAATGGGTTAAATATCTCTCACATCTTTACATTTTATTTTTTTAAATTTTCTTTTAATAATACATTTTAGATATACATAATGGTAACATTCATCGAAGGGATTTTGTACCCTTATGTGATGTATCTTGCTGCTTCTTTTTTTCCCATTCCCCTCCCGCTCCTTTCAACCCCTCTTCTCCTTATTTATGAAAGCTCTGCTTCCATTTTTTTCCTTCTATTCTTTTTTTCCTTGTCCTTCTGTTTCTTTTACTCCTCTCCCTCACTTGTTCCTCTTCCCATTTGAGTAATTTCTCCCTTCTCAATATAACACATTTTAGTTTTTATTTACACTTTCAGTTTCTCACACCAGAGAAACAATGCAGTATTTAAACACGTTTGTCTGATTTATTTCACTCAAGAGTATGGTGTCAAGGTACATCCATTTACCTGGAAATGTCTCAAGCTCATTGTTCTTTATGGCAGAGTAGTACTCCACTGTATAAAAAAAAAAAACTAGATCCTATATCCGTTCATCGGTTGATGGGCATTCATCCATGCTTATAGCGGCACAGTTTGTAATAGCTGAATCTTGGAAATATCTTTACATTTTAACATAATGAAAGAATTCTCCACTTTTTCAATAGATATATTATACAAACAAGTTTAAAAGCCCTTAAATTTTGCAACACAAGAAGTAAATATTCTTCTTAAGAAGGCAAGTGCTGTACTCCAGAGAAAAAGGCAGGAATCAAACAAAAGCCTTAAGGAAAAATCTCTTCTATATATAATCCAAGGAAATGGAATCTCCTACCCAGCCAAGTCAGGAAGAAAATACATTATTTCCACTTTTATTATATAAAAGGAACATTTGGGAGTCACTTACCATTGAGAATGCTTTTTATATTACACACATTTTAAAATATATTAACATTTGGCTTAAGTACTCCAAACCAAAAAAAATCAAAATCCTCTCAAAACTCATAAATATATTGATTATGCCTGGAAAAGAGTTGCATTTCTTTCTTCTTTAGCCTAATCTTACTTGACATCTGCTAATAAAGATAGTGCCATTATGATTGGTGTCATTTTCAAGAACAGCAAGATTAAGATACGACATCTGCCATCAACAATTACTATCTTAATCTGGAGTGGCAGATACTCACGCCTTTGTGGACATGCCAACCATGAAATCCAACTTATCACATATAATACCCAAAGGTGAGAGAAATCTTTTTATATTGATATAGAGAACATCAGAAACATGCCAAGAAACAAATTTTAATTAGTGATGGTCAGCAAAAACTTTGAGAGAATGAGGGTTGATTTTACATATACTGGAGCCTAGGGTCTGGTATAGGAATACTGAAAGAAAAAAAAAGCTATATAACATGATTTTAGAGGGGACGCAAAAGTCTGCCAATGTATCTCCTCTATGCCAGACATTCGCTATTAATCTGTTGCATCAAGGAACTTTAAAATATCTTTTAAAATGACTCCCTCCCTAGGGTAGTACACATTGTCATGTAATATTTTAGGAGCATGCATTTATATCTACATTCTTGCTTACCTGGCACAACTGGACACAAAACAGCTAAGTTTGCATGGACAACAAAGAATGCTAGTCTGTAGTGAATATCACAGTTGGAGAATCCTGCCACGCAAGGAGGCATGGGTTGACACTGTACATTTCAAAAATGAAAGCCCAATAGAGAAGAGAAAGCCTGTTCAAAGCGTAAGCTGGGCTCATTGGTAATACAAGGAAGTTCAGGAACTTGTGGCTGGAAATCAGCTCCTTCTGAGTTTGAGTCCTACCTTTGTGACATGGGAGCTGTATCGTATAACTTTGGACAAGGACCTTTTGCTGTCAGTATCACTCAGGTTAAAATAGATATCGTGATGATAGTACTTTCCTTAAATCACTGATGTGAGGATTGCAAAACACACTGTAAACACTTGATAAATCACAAATGACGGCTATTGGAATATCTGCCTGTCTCAATTCCACTTCTAGCACACAGGGATTATTCAACAAAAACTTTTTTAATGACTGATCAACTTCAATGTCTCGTAGTGTGCATACACACACACACACACACACACACACACGCACAAACAAGTGCCATAGAATTGAGTAAACTTTGTAAAATCTAATTTCTCTATCTTTGGACAGAGGTACATTCAATCCTGGAAATATAACTGGTGACATTTTCAGTATTTCCCCTAGTGTCATTTCAACCCTTAGTTTACACAGTAACTCTGGAATTATTAAAAAGAAAATAAGATTCAATCTCAGTTGTACATTTTTTTTCCCTCAAATAAATGACAAAATCTGAAGGCAATGGAATGGGCTATAAATGGGTTACAAATCAGGATAACTGAACTTTAACTTTGGTTTTTACCACTGCCTAGCCAATCTATTTGAACTTACAGATTTTCATCTATAAAAATGTGCTAACAGCCTTTGTTTTTGGTTTCCATGTTGTTGTAAAAGTTAAATGAGATGATATGGGAAAATTCTTTAAAAAGTATAAAGCACTCAATAATGCAAGATATTCTCATTTTTAATAAAACTCTTCAAAGGAAATTTTCTGGTTGAATAGAAATCCAGTCTCAAGTGTTACAGTCTCAGAAAAGGTTAATATTTATCTTCCACTCCACTTTTTTCACATGAGGTGATTTATTTCTTTTGACTGAATCAATATGTGACACATCCCGTAATGAGATGATAGTCCATCACTTCATATTCTTTAGCAAAGGTCTTTAATTTAATAAAAGACTGTATTCACAACCAATTCTAATAACATCAGATCATTAAAATTTGCCTTGTACTTCAAACCCATTTATGTTCTATTACAGTGGGGAATATATCCATTAGTCTTTGTGTCTTAGTCACTTTTCGCATTGCTGGAACAAAATCACCAATACTCATAATTTAAAGAAGGAAAGGTTGATTTTGATTCACCATTCAGAAGTTTCAGTCCGTGTTCCACAGGTTCAAACATGAAAAGCCCTGGTAGAAGGATCTGCCAAGGTGGAAAACTGCTAAAATCATGGAGGCCAGGAAGCAGAGAGAGAAAGGAGGAAGCAGGGAGGGAGATACACCCTATCAGGTCATGCCTCCATGACCCACCTCTTCTGTCCAGACCTCACCTCCCAATGTCACATTTAGTTATAGAACTCTCAGGATTCAATCACCTTCCAAAAGCTCCACCTACGAGCTCATGAAGCTTTGGGGGAACATTCTCTATCTAAAGGATAACATCTTAGAAACACAAATTCCCCACGTCAGGATGCTACAAATGCCTCTCTGACCCATTTCTTTATCCTTCTCACTTGAATATAACTTTGTCAAAAAGGAGGACTACTCACTCCTTCCAGAGATCCAGATTTCCAAGTTACAGTGACACTCAGCTGCCAGAGTGTTATGTGAGTACCAGGCCTACTGCCTACTATACCCTGCACCAGAATCACCACTTACAGTCAGAACTTTCTCTAGGAAGGATCCTCTGCTAAAAATACACATCTATTACCACAGAAGCTGTTTTTTGCATTCTTCTCTTGGTTGTATTAGCTGCCACTTTAGAAAGCAGAGATAATGCCAGGGAAAGGACAGTTTGTTTTGATGTTTGGGGCCATAGCTGAAATCTACCTCTGGGCACAGGTACATTCATCTGGGGCAGTTAAAATGGGAGAAAAGAGGAATGACAAAGGAAAGGGGTGAAGACAGCCTTGGGGGAGGGGTCTTGCTGTATAGTCCAGGCTGATCTCAAACTCATAATCCTTCGGCCTCAGCTTCCCAGTACTTGGAGTATAGCAATATGTTACCATGTCCTGCTTGAATATGGCCCTGAATGCAAACATAACAATTCCCTGTTTTCCACTACTTTGGACAATTCACACTTTCCCTTTCATTATTCACATAAATTTAAATCTTTTCAACATGTGCGAGGTATTCTTCACGAACTTGCCAGATTCAGACCTATTCACCTTCTCCCATCTGCTTTGTTCAGGGAAAACTGGCCCTACCTACCACTCCTCTCTGGCAAGCTCCTTTGCCCTCTGACTGGCAGCAGTTTCCACCACCCTGAAGAAGGAGTGACCATCCTCGGAGAGAAAGGCAGCTTTGCCTTGTGATTAGACAGCAATTTTGTTCACCTATCAAAATCCTCAGATCCTGCCCGGTGCCTTCTCTAGAGCTACCTGTCACACCTCCTTCCAGGAGCTTCTGCTCTCATGGAAGCTCCAAGGGTGCCTTAGCAGCACATGCTGATGTCCCTTAACCCTGTCCAATTAACTACCTTCAATTGCCCCTTCAGAGTATGAATAAGAGACCAAAGTGAAGACAAGATGAAGCCAGGCTTTGCCCAAACGTAACACAAAATTGTAAGTCTGTTAAGACCACCAAGGGTACCTACCACTCTGTTTCAGCCAGCGGCACTTTCTGTTATCTGGGCATTCAAAGTCAACCAAGTGAGAACTTTTTTTTCAAAATAAGACAGAAATACCAATTTTTAAGTTCTCCATTTTTACATGTTTACTATAATTTTTCTTAAACATTCTTCAGGCCAAACAAATTAAATATCAAGTTGGTTTGGATTCTAAACGACTATGTTGCTTCATATTTTTTTAGGTCTATTTTTCTTTATGCTACACAAATACAACAAAAGTGGTTGAAATTCTCACCTATACAGATTTTTCTTACACGGTAATTTAAGCCAAAGAAAGTACCTTTTCCCCCCAAATTATAAATCTCAAGGTAAGAGAGATATGTTCAGAACTCAAAAGTCAAGAGGACTCTTCATATCTGCATCTATTCTTAATGTAAGAATCTAGTGAAATCAGTTTTAGTGTGACTTACTCTATTCATGTGCAAAATCAGGATAATGATCTCTTTCCTACTGTCTTCACAGAGACATTTGCTGAAAAATGAAATTATATACAGTAAATGAAAAGTGCATTTGAGATTTTCAGAATGAAGTATTATTTAAGCCAAGAGGATTTAGTAAGAAAAACCTCAGGGGTTTGCCAAAGCTTTTTTTCTTTTCCAACCACATTCCATGACACCAAGGTAACTGTGACTCAATGTCTCAAGCTTAATGGAAGACCCGTCCAAACTTAAGGTGGTCATTGTCAAAGCTAACAGTACTTTGGAATCTCAATAGAACCTTTCAAAAATCCAGATTCCTGGTCACCACCCCTAGAGATTCTGATTGAATTGATGTAGGTTAGCAGTATTAAAAATCTCTAGTATTTTCATTTTTAGTCATGTTGTAGAATCACTACCCATAGAAACTTTCAAACATGGAAAACAATCACTATTCGTACATATGCATATAATTCAAGTAAACAGTCACAAGTTTTGGGTTAATAGCACCAATTATCAATTATCACAGCTCTCACTTATTAATATACATAGACATACACATAGACACAGACACACAAACACACACACACACCCCTCTATCATTGCCCACTTACACAATGAGCATGATATGGAAGTATAAGAATTATTATAATAGAAAGCCAGAATTTGTTGAGTACTGAAAAGGGTTAGAAAGGTTGCCCCATATAATGGTCACAGCTACACACATAAGCTAGGTATGGATAATTACTTGTATGATTCTCATAGGTAAAATCAGTCTTAGAGAGATCAAAATGACAGCCAAGGCTACACACCTATGCCTTGGCAGTTCTGGGTTTTGAATTTTGGAAGCCTAACTATTATAGTCAATGTATTTAACCATCACACTGATTTACTTGCCAGTGTGCTAGACACTGTAAGGGTTTATGAGATAAATAAAATGGAACGTGTGTCCTCAGAGTTTATGACACGAGAATGGAATTGTGATGCATACTAAAATTCACTGGCTGTATAGGAAAATGGTATGATTATAGTCATTGGAGATAGGACGAAATGAGTCAGAAGATGGGCAAACAACTTCTTTGCTGAGTTCCTACTTCTGTAACTATAGGGGAAGTAAGATAGAGCCAAATATCACAATGGAGAATGTGGTAAGACCACAAGAAAAAGAAACCCCGGTCCATGCACAGGGTGTATCCACATGTTTGTCAAATGCATTTGGTTGCTACTGTTATGATTATTTGCTGTCATCATTTGAAGTGAATATTTATACCTATCCTAAAATTACCTAAATGTCAGTTCAAATGGAAAAACATAAATTTGCAAGAATTAATCTCATGTCAAACTCTATTTTTGATTCCTATTGCATTTTTCTAAACACATACACACTCCTAATAATTTGACATTCGAAGGGATAAACAAATTGTATTCTTTGGTGGGATCAAATTATATAAAAATGAAATAAACATTGGTTAGAGAAATTTTAAAAATTGAAAGCATAATATGCTTCTTCGTGTTTTTATTATTTAAATACAATGGGAAGGTAAGCAGGATCATTTTTTTATCCATAATACATAAAATCTCAATTAGTTATGGTCTATTTGTGGACTGACTAAAAACATTCGTTAACAAAACAGAATTTTCTAGTTTACTGGATAAATATACCAGAAGAAATTGCAGAATAATGTTGGGTTGCCAAGCAACCACAGCTCTACTCTCTCTTGTTTGTGATCAATCCAACTCATTCATTAAGCTTCCTATCCCAGTGCTAGAGAATTCCAACCAATTTATTTCTTGGGAAAATTATAGTGACTTTTGGTAACACAATAGCACTTTTATTCTCCAAAGATAAACTTAGATGTTCTTTTGATCAAAGGGATGTGTTAATTCATTACTCTCTGTGTGGTGCTAATGAGAAAGCTATAATTAACTAACTACACTATTACGACACACATAAAATAAACTGCAGCAATTAGTAATGTTTAAGGTGTTAACCGGCCTCCAAAATTAGAAAATACAGAATCTTTCCTCTAATAAAGATGTATAGAAAAGAGAAAGCACCATATCTAATTAAATTGAGAATTGTTTCCAGTCCTTCCCAAGGGGAGGGGAAGAGGCTTGTGATCACCAAAATTTGAGAGATTTCACTTTAATAGCAGAGAAAATGGCTCAGCGCCAATTCTACTTGTAGGTAGACATAAAATGCTGGGGAATAATGTCATCTTTTCTTTCAAAGAATGCTTAGCACAATATTTTTCCAGGAATGAATAGAAAGAATATTATGTTTTCACTCATTAGCTGTGTTAACTTAGCATATTGTATGTAAATCACCATAGTAATTGCATTCTCTTCAGACTGAATTAGTTAGAATGAAGCTGTAATCAAAATGCTCATAATTGAAAATACAGTATTCTCAGGCTCCATTTGAAAAAACAACAATGAACACTGATCAAATCGAATGATACAGTTTCTCATTGAAAATGGCCTTCGAATAGAGACAAGTTTATCTTCTTGATTATACCTTTGCCAGTTGACTGTCTCTCCAAATTCAGGACTCAGTGCCTCCTTAGCACCTGTCATGTTTTCCTATTTATGCCCTTTGTTTTGGCCTAATTTAAGCCTTCTAAGTGCACAGTTGTTTAGATTTTAGAAGAAAATATAAAATGTTTAAAAGCTAAATTTTGTTCCTGTAATATATTGGACAATATTGCACTGTTGTCTGTCATAAATCAAAGGGCAAACTAATTTCTAATAAATGGAACATTTAATGCCAAAGCCCTTGGGAAACAATATGTAAATTATCCCATGAATTTCAGACAAACTGTCACACTAATTCCTCCAGGTACCTTTTAAAGATGACACATTCACTGTGAGGATGAGAGTGCTGCAGATCCACACTTGGAGAAACACTCTGCTACCTGGAGCGACACTCAACAGTGCTACCTGGAGCGACACTCACAGTACTTCCTGACAATCATCCCTTCAAAACTGATGCCATTAGTTCCCCTCTATTACTTAATTTTCCTTTATTAGTTAAAACTACTAGGATCACATATCAGTCTCTATCATTTTTCTTATCTGATTTGCCGTAAAAGCAAATGAGGCTAAATTATTTCAACAAAGCAATTTTAGGTGAAACAATTTCCTGTCTTCCATGATTTCAAGCTTCTGTCTAGCAAATAGTTTTCCAAACTGAGATCTTTTATAAATATCACTAAGGATCATTGTGAGAGCAATACCTGTCTGTTTTAACTGCCTCAAATCTATCAAGACATGCTCATAATTTAGGAAGCATACTAAAAATATTTAAAACTGGTTCATTTAATAGGATATATTAATTTAAAGGTAATAAGATATATTATGTGCAGTATTAACTCCTGTCAGACATGCAAGGAGGTCCATGGTCCAGTTTGCTCATCAGCAGGTAAGGAGGAACACTTATGGGACCACAAAGTATCAAAAAAATTACAACCTTTACAAGTATGAGATAACAATAAACATCTACAGTCTTTACTTCAAAGGATGGGACATGTAAATCAACATGGACTAGACAATAATCTGTAAAATGTACACTAATAACCACAATCCTGCACGCCTGCAATGAAGTAGGCACAAACAGGCCCCGAAAGAGACTTTAATGAACTGCCATCATCAATATTCATACCTATCTACCGAGTAATAACTATTTGTCTCCATTTATCCAATGATGGCATCATCCAGTAACAATGAGCTTGCAGGGAACGATTGTAATGACACTCTGCCATTACTAGAGGTACATCCACAGAAACACTTAAGGCCATAAAATGGAAAGCCAGGGTGTATACCAGACTCCAGAATCAGATTAAATCATGAAAGCTCTAAGGCAGTCCATCACAGAGAGACTCAAATTGAGACAAACCCAACTGCAGCAAGAGCAGGTGAAAGAGGAAGCATGAAATTTTACTCACAAAGCTGCAGAATAAGCTTTTTATTTTCTTGTTACCCGAAGTTTCCCCAAATATTTTTCTAAATTTTTCTGTCCATCAATATATTGAAAGCCTAACTTGACCAGCAGTTGGTCAGTTTATATCTTCAAGTTTACTGTAACCCAGGGCTAAGAGTTGGGCTGAGTAGTAACAGTATGAATATTGAGATTAATCTTTAAAATTAGAAAGCACAGAATTTTGCCTTACCCTCAATAAAGGTATAGAGAAATTGAAAATCCGTCACATCCAATTACTTGTGGATTAATATTAAAGGAAATGCAATCAACAACAGCAAACTTTTGAAACGCATTATGTATCAAACAGGGGGCTAAGTTGTCCACTTGGCCTGTCTCTGTGCCAGTCTTGCAGCAACCCTATCTAGAATGTGTGGATATTATCCCTGCTATTTGGAAAGGTAAAGTGAGGCACGGAACAAATGGCTGTTCAAACGCACGCATCACAGACAGGGTGGAGCTGGAATTCGAACGCACGTGGGTGCCCCAGGAGACTACTTTGCATAAAGCCAGGTGTTTCACCAGTGCCCTTTTCCGCGCGCACGCGCAGACCCCGTCCCACCCGGACACGCGCGTCCCGGCGGGAGCGCGCCATCGCGCACGCGCCTGTCCCTCCCGACGCTGGCCTGCACAGTGGGCTGCTCCGTAGCTCCCGCGGGCAGGGCTGAACCCCAGCCTCTCGGAGGGCTGAGTGGCTGCTCCCTTCCCGTCTCGTCACCCCGCTGCGCGCTGCACACCTGTCCTCCTCCGCTGCCGCCCGCTGTGTCCCTGGGCGCCCGCTTTGCTGACAGCACCACCCGCTCTGCGCTCGCGCGTGTGCAGCACCTGGGCGTGAATACCTGGGCTCGTGACGCGGCTTCCCGGACTCCTGGTTTTTCGCAGAAATTCCTTAGCCCTGCCCCCGGCCGGTAAAGTGTGGCTCACAGTGAGCGAAGGAGCGGGGATGAAGAGACCAGCGCAGCCCAGTCTCTAGGCTCCAATCCCTGCTCTCCAAATTAATCACTTTCTCCCTGCTCCCTCCCTACGTACAGTCACTGTAAAGGGGATGGGGCGGGGGGAGAGAGAGAGAGACATTGAGAGAGAGATTGAGAGAGAGACAAAGAGGGAAAAAGGGAAAAGGGCTGGCATCTCTAGCCCCGCGCTCGGCTACCAGGGAACCATGGCAACCAGGGCCGGCTGCCCTCTCGCCCCCACGGTGGTCTCCAGAGGTGGAGCACCTGCACCTCCCAGTTTTCTCACACCTCCCCACCTTTTGGTCCAGAGAACCCCGTTCTAGACTGACGGCATTTTCGGAGCCCCACTGGGATCTAGAATCCTCTCCTGAGAATAAAAGCCAGAGGAGGGTTGGGGGCACAGTCGAGAAGGGATCCTAAGCCCCAAAACCTAAGACATGGGTGGGGGAGACAGGGGCCGAGACTGAGTCCAAACTGCTGAACCTCGGACCCCCCCCACCTAGGAGCCAGCTGGGATCAGGGCGAGCCAGAATCGCTCTAGAGCGTACGGAGGCGGAGGTGGGGGGCAAGGAGAGACTGAGGGTCTTCCAGCCCGTGACCCGATTTACCTCCTCGGACTCACCCCGAGCTGTTTGTCCTCAGCTACTGGAGGCGAGCTAAAAGAGGCGTCTCTTGCCAATTAGGGGGCTGAGGACCCGGCTCACTCCCACGCAGGGCAAGGATGGAGCCCGTGATTGCACACATTTCCTATCCTTAAAGGGCTGATCCTTTGCTCCGTGAGAGGAAGCCTTTATTCCCCACCATCTCAACCCTAGAGTTGCCTTCTGGGCGAACTGGCGGAGCCCCCAGTGCTATCAAGAGACGTGCATATTGACACACCTGAGTCGTCTCCGACAGGTCTGCACCTTCCTCCGGGAAACTTCTCCCCAAGCTGGCTGAAAGTGGAGAGAGGGCGGCGCAGCAGGGTCCAGCGGCTCTGGGCAGATCGTAGAGAGTTTCTTGCCGGCCGATGCCCGCCGATCCTCACCGGCTCTGCCAACGAAGATCCCGCCCGTCCCCTCCCGCTGTTGGCTCTGGTCGTGAGAAGGCTGGACCTGTTCTGGCTGGCGCCTCGATCCACGCCCTCCTGCCGGAGACTGGCTCGCGCCTCTCCCCCTCTAGTCCTCGGCTCTGCTCCGCCACCCCTCACCCACGCAGATATTTTCCCTCCCTTTGCACACTCCCTTGGGACAGAGAGAAAGAGAGAGTTACACCCTTAAGACTTTTATTTCATGAAAATCAAGCGAGGAAGCCAAAACTTTGCTTGTCATTTTCTGCATCTCTAAATCGTAAGAGGTAGGAGGGAGCCCTTTTATCTGCAAAGGAGACATTTAAAAGACCCTCCCTCCCTCCCTCTCTCTCTCTCTCTCTCTCTCTCTCTCTCTCTCTCTCTCTCCTCTCTCTCCTGTTTCACTCAGTTCGTATTCTGAACACGGGCTGCCAGTCTGGTTTTCCCCCACTGCTACATGTTGGAGGGGTGTGGTGCCATGTGCCTATAAAAAATTGGTTTTCCTTCCTCATTTAGCGGCGAGATGGGACTTGCTATTAAATTTACAAAAGACACGAGCTGTCAAATCAGTGCATACAGAAATTGAGAGACTTTCCACTATTACCATGTTTTAAAATTTTCCCAGACTACTTAAGAGTCCATTATTTCATCACATTGTTCCACAATGTTTCCTGCTTACTCTTTATTAATTCACTATTACAGAAGAAAGCCTTGTGTTCATCTTTCCAATAAGAAAAGCCATTCCTGAGGCCTTATCAATTCTACTAACAAATAGAAATACTTATTTTAGGATCTCAAATATGGGAAAGTTACAGATTTTTTTTTTTTACTGTAACTGATTTATATAACCTTTTAATTTTCTTTTCTACCATGATGACATTTTCCAAAATGTTCACTCAATACCGCTTTAAAAACCCTGTTGCATTTAAATTCTCTTTGATGGTAACAGAATTATTGACTTCTGATTTTCACTCCACTAAGGCTGTGAGACTGACCTTAATGTCTCATTTTGTTTTCATGTAGTTCCTTAAACAATGAGGACATTTAGAGCTGGGAGCTACCCTCAGATCTGGATGCCTAAAGGGAGCAGAAAGAGGAAAGGCAACTCAAGCTTCTGCCTTAGAAGCAAATGAGTAAAATTTATCGACAATGAATAAATGGACTTTCACATTTTAGTAATTGCTAATCTGGGAGCCTCGATTCTGTCAGTTCCTATGTGGGCACAGTTCCTGCTGACTGCATTGGCAAATTGCAAATGCAAGTGAGGACAGGATTTGTCCTACCTTTAAATTGTACTACTGGAGTGATTTCTTTGCCAGAGGCATCATTATTCTTGTGGCATGTTTTCTAAAGTAGAAACAGGAAAAGCGAATGAAATTCCAGGAAGAAAAATACTATGCCTATAGGAAACAACTTCCAAGGCCAAGGAACCACAAAAGAGACGCACAATCAAGGTGGTCTGGAGAGTTCACTTCCTTGTGGGGAAGTATCCCCAGGGCAAGAAGCTCAGAAACACACATGGGCTAGCAAGAGGACTTTGAAACATACAGCTCTTTCTCTCTCTAAGATTGGCTTGTGTGACGATAGACCAGATTAGATTGGAAATATGTGTGTATATATGTGTGTGTGTGCGCATATGCCTTTATTTAATTTATATATATGTAAAGAGAGAGGGGGAGAACTTCCTATCCATCAGTCACTGCTTTCTTTAGGTACTAGGGTGTACTAGGAAATTCAATATATAAAACCGATCCCTTCTTCTTAAATCAAATATCCAGAAATACATTAAATAATACCAGGCACAATAACCTTACCTAAAAGACGAAGCATCAGTTCTTAAATAAGGGTTTTTCTTAATATGTGTACTTCTCTGCCCCTAACATTGCATGTAAATATGGAAATAATAGCTGCCTGTGGCTGACTTGGAATGGTAACTGAGTCAGCATATCTGCCACACACTTTACCCCACGCAACCAATTTTAAGAAAAAAAGGGGAAAGAGAGATGGAAAAGGTAGGAAGGAGAAAAGGTAAGAAGGCAAGAGCAAAAGAAAGAAGGAAGGAGAAAAGGAGGGCAGGCAAATTATGAACAAAGAAAAACAGTATTCCCTCAGAGGTAGATAGAGCAGAGGCAGATGACTTTAATTTTCACCTCCAAAAAACACCACATAGCTACGATCTCCAAGGATGGATTCATAGTTTTATACATTATTACATACAGGCAACACAGTTAGGCTTTCCTGGCCAAAGCAACTCACAACTTCCCTGCCTCAGCTTCTAGGAAGGCTGAAACCAGAAGGCAGACTTCAGTCAGACTGTTTGCGAGAGATACCTTCTGCCGGCTGCTCTGAACCTCTCTCCTGGCTCCCATTCTGCCCTCTGACACTTTGTTCAGACCCATTTCCCACTCATCACGCAATCCACTTCTATCAGGCACGGCAGAGTTGCACTTAGGTGCTGGAGAACAACTACATTCTTAGGAAATATGATTGCATTACCTTGGAAAAGCGTGAATTTTCTCTCTCATAATTGAGGAAGGCCCTGTCAAGTGAATATACTACCATCAAGCCACAGATGAAGGGGAAGGAAGGCTCCTCTCATGAATAGAAGCAGAAGGTGAGAGAGATAGTCCACTCATCTGGAAAAAAAGATAAAAGGTATGAAAAGCTGCTGCATTTTTCAGCTTTTACTGCTGATTTACTGCCTACCCTCAGCCTGAGCCATCATTTGGTATCAGTCCCAGAGCTGGGGCCATTGGAGGAGTATCGCCTTTGGCAAAGCCAAGTAGCTAGTGATATGGCAACATTCCTAGAAAAATTGTTTAGCAGAAGAGCTGTAGTTTTAGAAATGGCATTTCAGTCTAGCAGTACAGAACAGTCACAGATCAAGGTGTCTTCCGGCCAACTGCTGTAATAAGGGAAAGCAGGGTATTCTACTGAGGAATAGATCCTGCAAAGGACCTCGGAAATACAAAGCAGCCTTCTTCAGCCTAGATATTAATAGAGCTACAGAGACCATATTAACTGCAGAGTTACACTGACAGTGTCAATATTCCTTCAACTTGTCCTTTCTTACAAGAACAAAAGAACATATATTAAAAATCAAAGAGCAAGAATTCTAGGACAAATAAAAAGGTAAAATCTTGTATTTTATGCCATGGATCATGAATGCGTGTGATTCTACTCTAGGTAGCCAGAGAATCAGCTACTTTCATTAGATTTTAAAAGGACTATGTAATTTTAGAATCATTAATGATATTACCCTGAGTATCTTAGATAATGTTGAGTGTTATCAAATCTCTTGCCTTAGCATATCTATTGATTACTTGTGCAAAGCAGAAAGATTTCTCATCCTCCAATCAGAGATACCTGCCATGACCAGTTTACTGACTATTGTTGATTGCTGAGAAGTCCTCTGCATTTAATCTTATCTCAAACACCTACCTAGGGAACTCACTTCACTGGTAAAGATTCACATAGACAAAAGTGAAGGTTTGGAAAAAGATATACCATGCAAATCAAACCCAACAAGACTGCTTATATCAAATAAAGCAGAATTTAAGCTAACAAACTGAAAAGTCACTAAATATTTATTGATAAATGGATCAGTTTAATAGGAAACTGTGACAATTTTAAATATATATGCATTGAACATAAAACTACAAAAAAACATAAACCAAACAGTGTTATGACTAAAGAGAGATACAGACTTACACAAAAATATTTAAACAGTACAATTTCCTCAACAGAGAGATATTAAAAAAAAAAACAACACAAAAACCTCTGAGTTTTACCATACAATAGAGCAAATCAACCTAATAGTCTTTTACAAAACATTTGGTCCAACAGCAACATAGCACATTCTTCTCATGTATAAAATACAAATCAGGTATCCGTAAGTTTTAAAAAATTAAAATCATGTCACATATCTTTTCATTCCACAGTGGAACAGAACTACATATCAACAACAGGCAGAATGGAAAAAAATAAAAAGTAGAAATTTAATAATAGGGTCCTATATAACCAATGATATTTAGAATATTTAAAGAGAAAGACAAAAACATTCTACAGACAAATGAAAATGACAATACAACATATCAAAAATTGGAGGATATATCAAAAGCAGTACTGAAAGTTAATAGCAATAAGTGCATACATTAAAACACAAAGTGATATACTAAATAAATTAACAAAGCTCTTCAAAGACTTAAAAAAGCAAAAGCAAATCAAACTCCAAATTAGTAGAAGGAATGAAAAGATAAGTTTCAAAAGCAGAAGTAAATAAATTCAAAACAAAAACAAAGATAGAAATAATCAATGAAACAAAGAGTTGTGTTTCATTTTGCTTTGTTTATGAGCTTTTTTATTAGTTCATATTAATTATACGGAATAGAATTTTGGCATATTTTAAATGCATTTGGTATAACTTAATTACTTCCGTCCTTTTTACCCCTTCTCATCACTTCCACATTCCCTAATTCTCTTGCTCCTCCTACAGCCACTCTCTCATTTCTCCCCTACATCTCACATGTGAGAGAAACATGGAGCATTTGACTACCTGAGTTGGTTTACTAAGCTGAAATGATGATTTGCATCCAGTGTTGTGCAACTGACAAGATTTTGTTCTTCTTTGTGGATGTATAATATATATATATTTCTTTATGAACTGAAATATTCATGGGCACCTAGTCCAGTTCCCTTCTTAGCTATTGTGAGTTACATTGTAACAAATGTGGACATCAGATGTCTTTGTAGTATGGTAACTTTAATGCTTTGGGGTATATACAAAGGAATGGTACAGCTGGATAAAATGGAGCACTATTTTCAGTTTTTTGAGGAACGCCTGTACTGATATTTATAGTAGCTGTACTAATTTATATTCTCACCAGCAGTGTAGAAGGGGTCCTACTGCCCCACATTCTCACCAACATTTATTGTTCATTTTTTTCTTTTCTGTCCTTTTTTGTGGTACTAAGGATTGAACCCAGGGATTTCTCACTGAGATATATTCCCAACCCTTTTAAATTTGTTGTTGTTGTGGTTGTTGTTTTTGAGGCAGGGTATTGCCAAGTTGTCAAAGCTGGACTCGAACTTGTCATCCTCCTGTCTCAGTCTCCCGAGATCTGAGATTAAACATGCGCACCACCACACCCAGCGTATTTTCTATATTCTTGAGAACAGGCTCTTTAAGAAATAGCATTGAGAAACTTAGAAGGAAATTATATGTAGGAGATTGAAACTAGACCCCATCTCCCACCCTGTATAAATTTTAATTCAAAATAGATAAAAGATCTAAGAATAACATCTGAAACCTTGAAACTGCTAGGATGAAACATAGGACAAGACACAGGCATAGGCAATAACTTCCTGAACAGGATTCCAATAGCTCAGGAAATAATAGCAATTAACAAATAGGATTGGTTCAAATTAAAAACTTTTGCATGGCAAAGGAAACATTTAAGTGTGAGAGGCTACAGAATGGGAGAAAACCTTGTCAGTTGCTGACAGAAATTTAATGTCCGGAATATACAAAGAACCGAAAAATCTTAACTCAAAAACAAACAAACAAACAAATAACCTAACGAATACCTGGGTGAATGATCTGAACAAACACTTCTCAAAAAAGAACAAATGGTCAAATGCAAATCAAAACTACATTGAGATTCCAGCTCCCCACAGTTAGAATGGCTCTTATCAGGAATATGAAGAGTTGAGTTTTTAAAAGGACAAAAACAGTTGACAAGCCATTACCTAGACAAACCAGAAATAGAGAACATCCAAATACATAAAATCAGAAATGAAAAAGGGGACAACACAACTGATACTACAATAATAGAAAGGCTCATAAGAAACTTCTGTGAACATATGAGTCCACTATGCTAAAATCGGGAAAATCTAGAAGAAATGGAAAAATTCCTGAACACACACAATCTTTCAAAATTGAATCTAAGAGAAGCAGAAAGGTTGAAGAGATTAATAATGAATAGTAAGATTGAAACATTAAATGAAAGCCTCCCATATAAAAAAGTTTAAGGATTGATGGCTTTACCATTGAATTCTATGAAGTATTTAAAGAACTAATATAATTCTCAAATTCCAAAAAATTGAAATGAAGGGAAGTTTGTTGAAAAAATTTTAACAGAGGCAATGGTACCTTGACACCAAAACCAGAGCAAGATACAACAACAAAAAAAATATAGACCCATATCACTTATAGGTATGGACCCTCAATAAAATGCAAGCAAACCAAATTCAACAGCACTTCAAAAGTTCATACATTACAATTAAGTGTGATTAATCCCAGGGATGCATGAGTAGTTCAACATATGCAAATTAATAAATGTGTTATAACACATCAAGAGAATGAAGGACAAAATATCTCTATGAGGAGCTGGGCATGGTGGCGCACAGCTGTATTCGCAGCACTCAGGAGGACGAGGCAGGAGGATCGCCATGAGTTTGAGTCCAGCCTGGGCTACAGAGTGAGTTCAAGGCCAGCCTGAACTACCTAGTGAGACATTGTCTCAAAACAAAACAAGACAAAACACAAAAAAACCCAAAATATCTATATGACCATTTCAATAGATTAATGAACATTGCTTCATCATAAAAACTAAATGAATTAGTTTTTGAAGGAGTTTACCTCAAAATATTAATGGTCATGTATGAAAAATCCACAACCACTATTATCCAAACAGGAAAAAATTGAAAGTGATTTCTTTAAGCTCAGGAATAAAACAAAGTTATCCAATTCCACAACTTTTCTTTAATACAGTACTGGAATCCTTAGCACAAACTAATTAGGCAAGAAAAAATGAGTAAGTGGCATCCAAATTGGGAAGGAAGATGTTAAATTATCTATATTTGTAGATAACATGATTTTACACATGGAAAAACCTAAATACTCTATCAAAAGTTTCTTAAAACTTTAAATCAAAAAGTACAGTTTCATGATACCATATCAATGTTACAAATGTACCATACTTATATCCCAGTAATGAACTAGTTGAAAAAGAAAATAACAAAGCAAACCAATCCCAGTAGCTATAAAAAACAAAATGTCTAAGAATAAATTTAACCCAGGAAGTGAAAGATCTTTATAATGAAAATTAGAATTTACTAATGTTGGACATACACATCACACAAACACAATGAAAAGACAGCCTATGTTCATGGACTGCAAGAATTAATATTGTTAAAATGACCGTATTACCCAAAGCAATCTGTAGATTCAGTGAAATGTCTATCAAAATACCAATGATACACTCCTGAGAAATCCAAAAAACAATCCTAAATTTATAATGGAATCACAAAAGACAGAGTTGAAAATTAGAAAATAGTGGTTTCTCTATAGAGTGCAGTAGGAAACTAGTGATTAAAACAAGCTATGATGTATTTAATGATGGCTAGAAAACAAGAGTATGACGTTTACAGCACATAAAATTGATTAATAGTTGAAGAGATAGCAATGCTCATTACACTTACTTGATTATTATGCACTGTATACACGCATTGTATTACCATATTGTACTCCATGAATACAAACAAACAGTGCGTCTCAATAAGAAATTTTAAAGTTTAGCATACATCTAAACATGTGGGGGATACTGTTTTTTGAATGAGGACATATTGTGTACTTTTCAGGTGTACTGTTTGCTGTTTTAGAAAGTGCTGTGGACCATTTATCCCTCACCATGGTTTTTTAGGGATCAAAATTCATCTTTCCAATTAAACTTTTTCTTGCCAAATAAACAAATGAACAGAAATGTTCTTAATTCATAAATTGCTAGTATGTGATATACTTTGTTAACAAAAACGTACTTTTTGACACGCAATGTTTTGGATTTTTTTTTCCCCCAGGGTTAAATGTATTGACAGATTCTTGATGCTGTTTCTCAGAATATGGTAGACAGACAACCTCATGAAGGTACTTAGATCTCTGTGCCGCAGTACAAAAGGCCCTTAGCAAAGATTCCAAATCTCCTATTTGTAATGGCACGAACAACTATTTTTTTAGAGATTAGTTCCTCTATTTTCTGCCCTAATTTTTGTGTTTCTCATTCAATTTTTTTTTTTTTGCCAGCTCATACTACAACCTCTAAGCGCACATAGCTAGGCATGCATTTGATATAATACTCGTTCACTCACGTACTCAGTTTGCTGTAAACAGGAGAAACCTGTTTAGAGAAGAAGCACAAGAATGTACATATTAGACTGAATCACATGATACTGTCTTTTTAACTTTTTCTGATCTGCAAAAACAGGAATTTCGCATTGTTCAATCTAGTAGATTATTGGTAATATTATGATGAAAAAGCCCATAAAATTTTTTTTCAAAGATTTTACAATATGAGAAATTCTTCCCAATTTAAAGTTATGGACATTGAACAATAGAACTTTTTAGGACCGAATGTTTTGCAGGAAAAATCAAAACAAAACAAAACAAAACAAAAACATACTATAAAGTATGGAGAAAATATAAAGAGGAAATACTGGAAAGTACTGGGAAGTCATTCCAAACAGGCAGATACTAGAAAAGCTAGAAAACTGGAGGAAAGGGAAACCACTAGGTGAATTCCCTGCTTTGTGCTTTTGAGCTGGAGGTCCATACCCATTCTGCCTAATGTAGGTGGGTAAAGTAAGGAAAGAAAACACAATTATGGCTTTAAGAAATATAGCAAAGAGCTTTGGAAACAAAGAAAATGGAAAATGAGAGGAGAAATGAATCAAGTGGACAGCAAGAGAGCGAAAGAGATCATTTCTACATACAAAGCTTTATATGTAGAAATGCTCCCCAATCTCTGTCTGTTCTCTGAAATATGCATTAGTAGATGCTGTAGAATTAATAGTTGTGCCCCATCCCTGAATTCACATGTTGACGCCAAATCCACAATGTGATGGTATGGAGAGATAGAAACAGTGTGAGTAATTAAACCCTAACAGAGCCCTCAGGAATGGATTAGTGCCCTTGTGAAAGAGGCCCCCAGGAGCCCCTTTGCCATTTCCAGCATGTGAGGACACAATGAGAAAATGGCAGCTTGTGAACCAGGAAGAGGGCCTTTATCAGGTAACCAATCTGCCAGGACCTCCACCATGGGTTTTTGAGCCTCATTAACTGTGAGAAACAATTTTTTGTCATTTATAGTCCACTCAGTCTATATTATTCCATAATAGCAACCCAAATGAACTAAGCAGTAAAACAGCTGTGGTGGGGTTAAAAAAGTAGGCTGATGAAATTTCAACAGTCACCCACTGCTTAGGATACTGTAGTTTGATTTCTGCTACATGTATGTCTGCTAAGAAAAAACAGAAATCAATATTATTTGCAAAGCAGAATCTGAAATCCCCACAGTGCTCAGAAAACAGTTCCAGATGACAACAGAAGATAGCATACACCATGCGTTCTGGTCAGTAAGATAATGAAGATGACCCCTCAGATGACCTAGACATTGAACTTAGCAAACAAGCACACTAAAGCACAGTTATGCTCAAGAAGACATTCTTTGAATAAACTGAAAACTAGGAAACCTAAAAAGAAAAATATAATCTTTAAAAAAGAACCAAAAGGCTATTCTAGGTTGGAATACATAATATCTGAAATTAACAATTTCAGTTATTTTAACAACAGATTGAAGGCAACAGAGAAAAGGGGTGATGTACTTGACTGTAACAGTGGCACTTCCTCACTTCAACAGGAAAGAAAAGACTGACGAGGGGCAAAATGGAATGAAAGTTCAAAATATGGATTCCTAAAAAGGGAAGATAAAATATAATTATTAAATAATAGCAGGAAATGTACCAACATTGGTGAAAATCAGAAATCTGTAGATTCAAGTATCAGCAAACCTTCAGAAAGATAAAGCTAGAGTGTCACCTCAGTGAATAACAATCAAGATACCAAAAACAAAGATAAAAAAAAATGTTGAAAACATTCAGGAGGGGGGAAAAACAAAACAAAACAAAACAAAACAGCACGTTACACACTGCTTATAGCAAGTTTAAGTGCTGGAAGAAAAATAAATGAAAAATCTCTTCCAACTCAGAATTCCTTGTCGGGTGAAAATATTCAAATATAAAGATTTCTCCTTAGATAAAAGAATCAGAATTGCAATGTAAGATACAGCAAAAGTAGATTTTAAAGCTGAAAGGAAATGATGCCAGATGGAAACTCAGATCATTATAGAAAAATAAGGAGCATTGGAAATGACAGATACTAATTAAATATAAAAAGACTATTTTTTCTTTCAATTTATTTAAATTATATATGACTGTTGAAACTTGAAACTCCTATCTAGTTTGCAATAAAACTGAGACAATTTTCCAACTCTAGAGAAAATGTGCATTATCACACATACATAAATACATCAGTTCATGTATGAAGATATGTTTCAAAAGTCTGTATTTCCTATATAAAAATATAATATCTTTCACAGGGCTCATTTCATCTAGTGCTTTATGACTAGCAAAACTAAGGCAGCCTGCAGAGATTTTAGAGAGAGATCAGCCTGATTAGATAAAATTTAAAATTCTCTTTTCAGACCTAAATTTCACATCTGTCTCTCTAGGAAGAAAAAGATCATTAAATTATGATTTAGTCTCAGAGTTCTTTACTGATTAGAATGTGAAATACTTCGCCATTTGCATCTGAAAACAGAGTGGAATATAGATAGTCCACTTCAAAACAAAAGAACTTAAAATTTATCTCATTTCAATGAGTTGCTTAAGGACAAGTCTCTGACTTGTACATGTGTTTTTTTTATTATTATGCTTATTATTCATGCAAAAGTGTTGTGGTGGAAACAGCTAGAATTGCTTAACTGATAAATATCTTAAACACAATGTAATTAGCCACAATTCTTGTACACCAAATACGTTTTCTTTGTTTTAGCTAATGAAAGATACATTTAGGGTACTAATTTTTATCTTAAAATTAAACTGAAAAATTAAAGTTAACATCTTTCAGTTGATGATTACGTGAGGACCAGACATAATTATTCTACACAAAAAAGTTTTTTTCTTAATGGCATTTCATTCAATATCATCTCATACCTATTCTTTTATAGAAAAGTTATATAGCATGAGCAGAAAAAAATTTATCATAATGATCTATCAAATTCATTGTGAACCAATTCATTGTGAAACTACGATATATAATGTATTTTGTTAGTTTTCAATATATTGGTAAGTATTAATAGTCCAATTTAAAGAAATAAGTAGGACAGAAATAAATAGAAATGAGTTTTCATTATTTTAATAAACTTTTTATTTATAAAGTAAATTATTTGTAAAATCCTATGCTTTTTAATGCACATAAAAATACAATGATAATGTGACAGAAATAAACAGATAGGAGAGAAGAAAATAATAAATAGCATAAACTTAAAGGTCTTATCTAGCAAAGAAAATTTTAACTTTACGCCAGATTTCTGGAGAAATATATAGCCTTATCAATGAAACATACGAAAAATACAATTTTCCATTAAATACTATTTGAATAAAACACAGTTTAAGTTTGTATACTGTGCTATTACTAATAATCTACTTATATTTTAATTCTCACACCTTCTCTAAAATTCAAATACAGTAAAAACCTAAGATACATTCCAAGACATGCAACAAAAAATAAATTACAATCTTCTGAAAAACTTAAAATCTTTAAAAATAATTTTCATTTTAATAAGTCAACATTCACTAGGGGAAACTGCAAAGCTTTTCTGACTAATTCTTCTTCAAATGATTTAAATTTCAAATTCTGGTGCCAGATTTTGAGGGTGATAGTTGACAATTAACTTCTCTAGAAGTCTGTGAATAAAGAAGCATGGCCTATGCTCCGTTCTTGACAAATTACACACATCAATTATAAGTTCTGTGAGAGAAAGGCATTCCCATGCCAACCTTCAAGCCCTCAACAAGAATTTATTCCAGCCATAACTCCACCCTGATGACAGAGCAAACCAACATAAAATGGGGACTTTACCAAAGGAATTGTTTATAGAAGGGTCAGAAGAGGTTTCCCGTAAAACGCTGTAGAAGCCCAACTGTTTTGTTCTATTTTACACTTACCATAATAAACTCTTACCCTTTAAGTTATAGGGTTTTCTCACCATCGTGTGATTGAAGATGTAAGGTGAAGCAGCCCCTTTTAGACTTGCCTCAAAGAGGGAAATTTCAATATGTTCCCTGAAATAAGAACTGTGGTTTTGTTCATCTCCTTTAGCAGATGAATTGGCCTTCTTGGGAACTGGTAGTTAAATGGAATTCCAACGTGGAGAGCATCACAGATTTTGTACTTCGTACTAACAGTAGGTGTAATCTGTATATTCGTTGAAGATGGATGATTTGTTTTGCTCTTGATTCCCAAGAGACTGAACTTTAGTAAAAGTGAGATAGAAGAAATAAAGATAGGTGAAAAGGAGAAAAGGAAAGTCATGATATAAAAGCTGTGCTTAAAAATCCAAAACAAAACAACAACGAAAAAAACTACAGCTTCAGGCAACAAAGTTACTAAAGATTACAATGCCTTTTTCCCTTTCAGGAAACTCACTAAAAAAATTACTAAGAGTCCTAAAGATGCTGGATGCCTGTAAATTGGGCTCCTGCTTTTCACGTGTAAATGGAGCTTGACTTTTCCTCTCATGGACTTTCATTCTAAAGGAAGCAACACTATTAAGCGGTCAGCATATCTCTAAATTTCAAACACATACAAATGGTTTGCATTCTAACCTAGCCCACTAAATGGATAACCTGAGAGCAAGAATCCACACCCTACATGATCCTTCTTGAAGATACCTCCAAGACCCGGTGAAAACCCTCTACCCACACCACAATGTGCCTCTTTCTGAGGGCCCCCACTCTATTCCAACAGTGCACTTCTTTAAATCTGCCTAATAAATTTTTTAGCCCTCTCACTGGTGCATCTTGAAATTCTTTCCCATAATGGAAGTTAGTGAATCTGCTGTCTACACCATGGTGGGGTGAGGTGAAGTCCTGGTCTCTTCTTTAGGGCAGCTGCTTGGACTCTGTCCAGTGACAAAAGGATACAGAAAGTGTTGTTTACCAGGGTAACCATAATGCATATTAAAATCAGAAAGTAACAAGTCTAGATCATGGGCCAACATTGCTTCTGTAAATTAAATATTATTTAAGGAATACACATAATTCTCTCTCTGGAAAGAGAGAAAAAAACATAAACAGCATAATCTATATTAAAACATCTCACCTAGAAAAAGTTTTTATATCTTTATATCTTTATTTCATATTTTTGAATCTTCACATATCTTAAGAAATAAATACCCTTATCAATAAAATATGTGGTTTCTATCATCAAAATGGCAAAGTCAACTCACATAAAGATGGCAATTAAGGACTGAAATGTACCCTTAAGACTTTGGGTTCAGTCCTTAGTGATTGAAAAAAAAAAAAAAAAGAAAGAAATTTGAATGGGAAAATGTACATAGGCACATAATTGACAATCCAGATGTACTTTGTCAACAACAAACTTTCAAGTATATCCTGGACCTGCAAGTAAAGAATTGGGTGAAACTGCGTAATGACACCACGTTCTTATAAATTATCTTAGGAGAAAGGAGTAGCCTGTAATGCTACCTGAATTATCATCTAACCACACATACATCCACATACGTACAATGTGCATATGGTAAGCTTGGCGCCTCTCCTTAAATAAAAATAATTTATTTTTTAAATATTGGGAATAAATAGAAGATTAATATATCTGAAAATTTCCTCAGTGATTAAAGCAGTCGGGATGAAAATTACAAAGAGGATCTTGAATACCTTAAAGAAATAATAGTTCCTGTTTGTGTTTAAAGTTGGAGAGATTCACTGCCTAGTAACAGCCTAATCCTAGCCAAGTGGTATACTGTGGAGATTTTCAGCGCGGGCACTAATTGGGACCCTTCATCTCCAGTGTAGCTCTGATGTCAGTACTTGGTTGGAAAGTACCCAGGAAGTGAGTAGAAGTGGACCATCCAGCTATGAGTTGGAGCTGGGAAAGCACAGAGAGGATGTTCTGCCACCCCACTGGGCCAACTCCATTTTTCCAAAGGCCAAGAGAATCTGTCCTATGACAAGTGCATACCATTATTGGCAGGTAAACTGCTTTCCTTAAGGCTTATCTGTTGTCCCTCACAAACCACTGCAGGTACAGGTTAATTCTCCTCAGTAGCCATTTCATTCAAGCCCTCAGTAAATATGGGCTTGATGTAGTAGCTGGCCAAGATATGAAAGAAATTTATTCTATTGTGATAGGTCAATTACTTTAAATGTCTCTTTGGTCTTTAGAGGATCATAGCATGTAACCAAAACGACAAATATACCAAAGTCAGGCCAAGTAAAATGTTTCTACTGAAGTGAGTAATTCCTAACAATAGAGAAAGCAGTGGTGATTGTCATACCGAAGGAGAATCAGTGTAGTAATCATGTTCTAACCATCATGAAGACTGTATCTCAGAATTTCAATCAGTTGATTTCGTACTTTAATTTACTTTTTGAGCAGTGGAGAAAACTTGGCTGCTGTCTGTAGTCTTTTTGTAACCTTGCATATTTTTAACTATAATTTAATCTCCGTCTAATAATACAGAACATAACCCCATGAAATCAAGTGACAGAATGAATGCATCTTCCTAAAAGGATGTGATTCATTCATCCCTAGATCATTCACTCCAAAAAGTTAAATGTTAGTAAATGATTGTTTGCTGAGTACTACCTCTGCACCAAAAATAACACCTCAGTTATTTTTATTTCACATGGAACAACATAAAATATAAATAGAGAATTATGTAAGTGACCTTAGTAAAGATCAGGGAAGGAATGCATAAATGAATAATAAAATTGTTACAAGATTTTAAATCGTTCCATAATTCATTCATCCTATTATTCCATACCCAAAAATCTAAACTATCTTTGCTCTCTGACCAGGAGGAAGTACACATGACTTCACTTATTATTACAGGCTATCAACCATCATATTCATTCTTATCCAGCACTAATCAAAAACAGGAGTCCTGTCTCTGTGTCAGGTTGCTCAGTAAATTAGACCCTTGAAGGGTCATGCTCATTCTACAGTCTCTGAATCATTATAATTCTAGATGCCTCACCTCTGTTCTTATTTATGTATGACTACACCATAGCGATGTTCTTTTCAGTTTTCATTAGTAATGATACTGCTATCAATAACTTTTAACTTTTATTGAAGGTTTATTATATTTATTGTATGTTTATTACATGTTTGGAATCATGCTGCCTTTGATGTGTCACTATTCTGTTCATACTCACAAAACATCTATCAATTATGCACATTTTACACATGAGAAAATGAATAAGGGAGAGGTTCAGTAAACTGTCTAAAGTTACAGTAATTTAGGAAGGCAAAATTTTGACATAAGACACTTTAACTCCATAGCCCTCGCTTGTGATCAATGTCTGGCATTCCTCAAGAGAATACAAGTGGTGAAAAGCTGAGGGTGGACTGATATTTCATGTGTTCCTCATGGTGAGGACCACAGGCTGCTTGTCCCATAGCAGGGCGTTAATAACTGTTGAGTGGAAGGATGGAAGCATGAATGGAAGGACCAATGAAGAGATGCTGAAGGTAGAATTTAATGTAGGCCTGAGATCTCAGAGTTTTCTAAAGGAGATGGGGAAATGAAGAATACTTGAGGAAGCATAAGATATGAGAACTAAAAATACAAGTAAGGAGAAGAAGCAGAAGAATAGAGAATAACATAAAATATTTATGTGTGGGGAACAGACACAATGGTAGCAAGTTAGAAAGATGAGCTGAGTTGCAGACAACATGAGGAATGTGGTGTGGGACGCACTTTGATACAGGTGAGATGGACTCATGGAACTACTCAACAATGAGAAGCTATATGGGGAAAAGCCGAAATGCTGGAACTAAGGATCACGTTTCATTTATTTTCAGGGGCTTTTTAGAGTGATTGCTATGAACAGATTCTCAAGAGGGTCAGTGACTGGGAAGAAAAAGAGGTACAGGAACAAGCCATGCCTCCCATCTTCTTTTAGGGGTCAGGGAAGGAAAGTCTTCCATTATGGCTTGTATCTAGATGTCCCCACAAAGCCTCCTGTGGTTATAGGTGGGCCTTTTCAGAGATGGCTGGATCTACGGTGTGTGATGCTGGGATCGAGGATGTGATGCTGGGCTTGATTCACAGTGCCATGGTGGGATCAAGCATGTGAGTGCTACCGGCCCTAAGGATGGGTAACCTGGATAAAATATGAGACAGAAAGAGGCCTGATGTTGTCGCTGCATGTCAGTTGCTGCTTCTCTGCTACCTTGCTGTTTTGCTGCCTTCTGCCTGCCATGAACAATTTCTCCTCTGTGATACCCCCCCTGCCATGCCACTCTGCCTTGGAGCCAGTTGATTATAGACTGAAACCTGTACAAACTGTAAGTCAAATAAACCTTTCTTTCTTTAACTTTGGGTGTCAGGTATTTTGTCCCAGCAATGAGAAAAAAGTAACAGAATTTTCAAATTATATGAGGAAATAATTATTAAAATTGTAGGAACCAGGTGTGATGGCACATTCCTCTAATCTCAGCACTCTGGAAGGCTGAAGCAGGAGAATCATAAGTTTGAGCCCAGCCTAGGCAATTTAGTGACTTAGTACAACCCTGACTTAAAATCAAAAAGAAAAAAAGGGCTGGGGATGTAGCTTAGCATGAAGGTCCTGGGTTCAATTCCCAGTATAGGAGAGACAAAGTAGGACAAAACAGTAGAGTTTAATGTCAGGGATATTAGAGAAACAGGTCAAGGAAGCAATGTTAACAATGAAAAATGAATTAAAGACTGAATTTTTAAAATGTCATCTTTCAGTAAGATTAGTGTAGATAGTACCGAGATCTAGAAATCATAATACATTTAGGATGGTATTACTGAAAAAGTGTACATATTAATAAACAAAAAAGAAGTTTGCAAGGACTGAGATTACTGGTCTACAGAGATCAACCCATTTAATCAATATAAAAACAAGCAAACTTCTGAGTGAAGTAGAGATTGAGGAAGGCATAAAGAAATGCCTGAGTCACAATGCTAGAGAATGAGAGATGAGAGACTCACTTGGATCTATCTGATTTCCCCATGCTTGGTTACATCATTTGGCAGAATAGCAATGTCCTGCAAAGGCACATAAATTATAAAGAAGTTGGGCTCCTAATGCAGGACTGAGTGGAGATGATAACCTAAAAATCAGATTGAATAAAAGATTTTTCAGGATTTAAGAAATGGTGAAACCAAGAAAAGTTATTTTAACAGGCAAGACAACAATCCTTTTCTGTGACAAATCAGTGTGAGACAAATCTTCTAGTTCTACTCTATTTCCTTAGTCTTGTTTCTCCTTCCTTACTATTTATAATCAATACAAATGTTTGCCTTTGATTTCAAATCATGTTTTCTAAATATAATGTTTTCTTGCTGCTCTACAAGTGATACTTTATTGCTTTGACTAGGTAAATTAGGGCACAGTAAAGCCACATTTTGATCTTAGTGCTGGCAACTAGTTCAGTCCACTGCCCATACACAATTAGCTGAGCACAAGTCTGAATATATTGCAAGATAACAAATTACCTAATATACTGCACGACAGGTTAGCAAATCCTATGTGGCAAATCTGGTGCAGCATTTGGTTTTGTAAATAAAGTTTTATTGGAACATAGTCATGCTCATTTATTTACACATGTCTTGGACAGAGGTGAGTAATTTTGATAACACTTATGGCATAAAAAGCTGAAAATATTTACTATTTGTCCATTTAGAGAAAGTTTCTCAATTCCTGTTCCGGACTTTTGAAAATACTAGCAAATGTTTATATTATTAAGAGTAAATCTCTCAGCTGGGCATGGTGGAGCCTGTAATCATAGCACTCTTGGGAGGCTGAGATAGCAGATCACAAGTTCAAGGTGAGCCTGGGCAACTTATTGACATGGCAAGACACTGTCTCAAAATTTAAGAAATAATAATAAAAACGAGGAGTGCTCAGGATATGCCTTAATGTAGAGGACCCAGGTTCCAAACCTTAGTACTTGAAAAAAAAAAAAAGGCAAAAAGGAACTGTCCTAGTCCAGATGGTCTTCTGAATTACCTTGATAGAAAAATACCTTGTTCAAATTATTACTACTTTCCCCCTTTCTATTTTAGGTAATTTTGCACACCCAAAGTGTGGTAAGCCACGAGGAAAGACTACAAGTGTTAATCAACATTCCATTTTCCTTTTGTTCATGTGCACACAGATAGACTAGACATGGTGAGATCCCTTATTTCTCATAGAGTCATGTGCCTGACATTGGGCCAATATGTCCCTTCTAAAAATAACCATAAAACAGTACTTCAGGTTCTCTCTTCCTATCTGTGTGGCCAGAAACAAAAGAGAAAATAGCACTCCAGGCTCTCTGGGTTAATGCTTAAAGAAGAGACACTCAAACATGAATGTTTATGATGAATTTATATAAACAAGGAATATATATATATGTATATATATATGTATATATATATATATATACATATATATATATATTCTTTCTGGGAAGCCTCTCAGCTTTGGGGGAGGGAAACAATTTTTGTTATAGTTGATAACATCAGTTACTCTAATATAGTTTACAAGACATTTTCTCTTCCCAGAATAAAATAATGCCATTACATTTTAACCTTTATAACACAAGCATCAGATCATTAGGAAATAATTGTTATTTTACTTTACAAATCCTTAGCCACGTCAACATGTGCCTCCTCACACTAATTCTCTGCGTGCATCTGAATATGCTGTGCTTTTATTGTCTCCGTTTCAGTGAGCGGCACTGTAACAGTTTGTTGGGGTTACCATAACAGAACGGCCTGCACTGAGTGTATTAAACAACACAAATGGATTGTCTCACAATTCCAGGGACTGGAAACCTGAAATCAAGGTGGAGTTCTTCTGAAGTCTCTCTTCTTGGCTTGCAGGTCATCATCTTCTCTGTCTTCACAAAGTCTTCTCTGTGTCAGCTCTACTGGCCTCATGTTAACACAACCACCTCTTTGAAAATCCTATTTCCTAATCAGCCGTATTCTGAGATACTGTGGTTTATGGCTTCAACATAGGGATTTGACAAAAGAGTTGACATGATGCAGTCCATAACAGGAACCAAGAAAAACTAAGTAGTTTTTGATCTGTGATTCTTCTATTCCATTGCCAGTCATGTTTGTTTTTGAAGTCTGATTAAATTTATCCCAGAATCATCTCTCATTTCTATCCCTTTGCCCCATTTCTAGTGCCACCTAGTCCATAGCTTCATTAGACTATAGTACCGTTGTTCCAAATAGTCCTCCTCTATCTACTTTCTCCAATTATCTCCACTTCAGCTGACTCATTACTCAAAATCAAACACAGGGTTTCAACTGCCCTGGGGAATAAAGAGTGTAATTTTAGGACTGTTATTCAAGAGCTTAGAAGATTGTGTTTCAAACTGTTTCCCATCTTATATCCTATTACATGCTTTCATTAGTATGTCACTACAAGTTGCCCCCAAACCACACCTGGTTTTCTTAGCCCTCATCATTTAATTTTTCCATTTCTTGCTCTTGAACCCCTGTACTGTCATCTGCTCTAAACCAATACACCATTTTCTTCTACCCAGAATGCCTAGGCTCCCCAAGGACACCACGTAGAAGGTCCCCTCAGAACTTCCATAGCAACTTGGGTTTCATTTATACTAGTTTTATTTATTCTACTTTGTATTGCTGTACTAATTATTATATTAGGGACTGGGCTAACTACTTGGCGTATATTACCTTATTTAACCTTAACGTTTGTGTGTGCGTGTGTGTGTGTGCATGTGGGTGTGCATGTGTGTGTGTGTATCTGCTTTATAGGTGAAAAAAAATCTATCTTAGAAAGTTATAATGTTTGACTTCAGGTCACACAGCTAAACTGGGGGAGCATGCACACTTAAACCTGAGTCTGTCTGCTCTGATTTCATTACTTTATGATACAAAGAATATTATTTAGGAAGATGTATACAGAAACTTTTCTGTCTAGGAGCATCTCACACATAAGTGTTCATGGATGTGACAGAAGCCAGGCTGCAAAGCAGGAGCATATCAACACAGCCAGCTGCCAGCAAATGGCACATGACATGGCTGCATGTCTTGGCCTGCTGCTCATTGACGGCTGAGGACAGGGCCATGTTTTCAGCTAGTTTTGTCACGCACATAATATCTACTACCTATTGAGTGCTGCATGTGTATATGCTGTACGAAATATACGCACAAGCTAAATGGAAAAGTGCTACCATCATCTTTAACCAGACAGATGGTCGTATTTTCTGATGTTGTGATAGATTACCATTTATTTAAAAAGAAAGAAAAGGAAGAAATTACTCAAAATTGACCTTTGTGCTGTGCACTGACTTACGATAATTTCTTTCCTCAGACCTAAGGTAGCAGAATATATGGCTTTCAAATATGTTCTACCTTTCATTTTTACAGACTAAAGTACTTCTAATTATCAATTATATAAACGCCTTACTTATGTTTCTTGATCATAGGTGTGCATATATATACAAATATTCATACATATACATATATGTGAACAAGCTAGAAACTAGATATTATCTAAAAATGTCTCTGAAATATCAATTGACTGTTTACTATCTTAAAAATCATAACCATTCATTTTAATGCTCATGACTATACCGAATGAAGTGAGATAGCGATTCAAATAATTCAGAATGAATCACTTTTAATACAAAATAGCCAAGCAATTTTTCTGTGTTATCCTGTTAATTGACTGTATGCTGAGCTACACTTCACCTGCATAGAAAGAGCATTGTTTCTAAATCAATATTACTGTTAAAACTGAATAATTAGTAATGTATTTTCAGAGTTCAGATGGAAATTACATGAGTCAGCACCTACACACATAAGGAGTTGGCTCTAATGGAAAACTAATTTAATGATTAAAACAGTAGCAACAACAACAAAAAATCAAAATGATTGCCCAAATTGATTTAGTTGAAACAACAGTACTGCTCTTCATATATGGTTTGAATCTCACTTTTTTCTTAGTGTGAGCAGTGTGCAAGCAAGAACTGAAAGACTCAACTCATTTTCTCAGGTATGTTCTGGGCAGTCAATAGAAGGAAAATTACTCTTTATCCAAAGCGAGAATCTTTACATTTCCAATGAACTGTCTTCATTTTGACAAAAATTCATTTGGGCAGAGACATATGTGGGTTGTTGTAGTAAGTTCTTCAAAATGAAGGATGGCTTACAAGGCATTTAGAAGGCATGTTGTAGAAGGCAAATGAGATCTAAATTTAGCTTGAACTCTGGTGAAGTGGATAAAGAGTGATTATGGCTGTTTGTTTGACGAGGTTACTAGCTTGGATCATGACCTCTTGAGAAAAATAAGATGGAGTGTTCTAATGGATTTTTCTTAATCTAATGTAGAAATGACATTGAATGATGGTTCTTAATTAGCACTTTTTTTTTCACCTGCATTTGGTGTGACCCCCCCCCATCTGTCTCTATAGCCTGTGAAATGCAAAGCTAAGCCTCAAAAGGCATGCTTCTTACTTTCTTTGCTATAAGGGAATGAAAATGGCATGTCTGAATTGGTTCTATACAAACAAAAAGAGATTGCTTCCCATTTTCCACAGGTAACACAGATTTGTATCATAAGATTATAGGAATGATGGAAATGTACCCAATACAATACATTTAGTTCCTTTATAAAATTAAACTGACCTTGAATTTATTACTCATCAGATATAGAACACACACACACACACACACACAGAGCAGGTAGGAGAGGTGGCAATGCCTTAATCCCAACAATCCCAACATTCTGAGAAGCTCAGACAGGAGCATCACAAGTTCAAGTCCAGCCTGGGCAACTTAGCAACTGAACAAGACTGTCTCAAAACAAATTTTTAAAAGGGTAGGATGGGGATGTAGGTCAGTGTGAAGGCCCTGGGTTCAGTTCTAGTACCACAAAAAAAGAAAAAATAGCACAGCTTAAAAAAGATGCCATTGGGTATTGACCACTTTCAAAAGCTTTGTGTAGAAATCACACTCAAGTGTCTATGCATATTAGTTCATCTTATGTTTAATGATGAAAGAATGAGTGCCTTGCAGCTTAATGAAACAGCCTGTCATCCAACATCCCCTTCTGTGTAATGAGAAAGAGAAAAATATTTTAAGAATACAAGATCCTGAAAGTTCTTCCTCAATTAACCCAGTGTCTGATTCTTGACTTTTGGCTAAGAGTCTCTTAACACTGAAGCATTTTTTTTTTTTAAGTTTCTTTGAATGTTTTCCTTGAATAAAGCTACGAGAGCTCTCAGAAGGACATAAGATTGTTCGGTGGGGGGAGGTGAGAGGGGAGAGGAGACAGGCTTGCTGTTCTGACCCATGTTTCAAGAAAAACTTGTATCAGGAATTGAATTCAACATTCAGAATTCTTTCTAGTTTCTTATCTTTAAAACCACCTAGAGCTGGTAATTTGGAAAAGCTAGATGGATAAATGGAAAACCAGATTATGGTGTCCTCAGGAGAATTATGCTGGTAAATCCCTGCTGGATCATGGAAATTAAGCATTTCCCCAAACTAACCTTTTCTTTTGCCCTAGGACAACCTGATCAAATTTCTTGGCTTCATTTTCTCTATTGGGCTAGCAGTAATGTGAAACTGCAGAAGCCTGTCAGATCTAAAGCCAATTTCAAAGGAAAGCCAGTTCCTTAGGGGAAAGGTATTCATGCAAAGGCAAGATTGTGTTAATAGTTAAATCCCATCTTCAAATGCCACTAACTGTTTTAAGAGAAAACTATATAAGGAAGGAGATAAGGAGAGACAACACAACCTGAGTTTAAAAAAAAAAAAAGTAGCAATGAGGAAGAACAGCACAAAGTAGAGACAGAATCAGTGGGAAAAAATAGAAAGTAAATGTTCTCAAGTGTTTCAGGAATTACATGAACCTTGGATCCATAAGTTAAATTCACGCTAGTTCTCACAAATAATATGAAACATCCTTTATGCTGATTGCCACATGAAAAAAATTATTTCAATGTGATATTTCATAGTACTTCTCAAGATATTCCAATTAGATGCATAATTCTGTATTTATTTTTGTAGGTGAATATATATTTGATTAATAAGACTTAATAAGGAAGATAGTTATTTACTTTGCTCATGTTACGTTGATTTGTAATGATGACTTTTAAATATTCCATAATTTTTAGTCAAAATGTAGCCCATTGATATTTCCTGTAGAGTATTAGGTTTTTATATTATTAACTATTACAGACTGTCATTATGATGAATTATATTATGTATTGAATACTAGGTACTATGTTCAAGCATTATATACAGAGATAATTGGAATAGAAATTTGGGACACTATATGAATATTTTATGTTAAATAATGTTTTTGAGGGAAAGTACAGAATAGAAATGTAAAAACAAAGGAAAAATGAAGATTTATTTTCATTTGTTTAATGATCCAGGATATGTTATATACAAAAGACACAAATCACAATTTCATGCCTAAAGACCACTTACATCCTTGTGTTTAGACCAGAGATATTAATATTTGAAATTATTTGTCTTTCTTACTCCCTTGTGTGAGTATGTGTGTGTGTTTGTGTGTTTGTGAGTCTCACAAAGCTTTTTCCTTTGTTCACTCTGATTGTGAATATCTAGAGTACCAAGTCATTTTGTTGACAGCAACTGCAAATCCTTCATTGGTCACTCTGTGTCTCCTAATTAGGTGGAATCACAGTAATGATTTTAAACTTTCTTCTTTTTCAGCATCATTTCCATTCTTAATTCATTATAGGCATGCAAACTGAGTCACTTATTTAAGAAATTATCTAGATCATTCACAAAAAAGATATGCACTTGTGTACATGTGGGGGGGGGTCAGAAGGAGAAATCCAGTCTTCAACATCAAATTTGTCTTTTCAACTGAACAATTGTGCCAGGGTATTTTCATTTTATAGCTACATAATATATAGTAGAAAGATCATTCAATAATGCTTTTTAGATATCAAATGATAAAAAAATTCAGTTCACATTACTTTCTTGTGAGGAAGGGTTTTCCGGGAATTGAACCCAGGCCTTGGGCATACTAAGCACATGCTCTACTACCAGTTACAATCTCCAGCCTTTACATTAATTTTATAAAAGGAAATTGGCTTATTTATTTGGAAGTTCCAGTAGTGTATCTGGGCTTTAAGACGTAGTTGGATCTATGGATACAAACAGTATCCCTTGGTTGTCATCTCTTTCTTCATTGCTAAAAAGTTTTTTCCTTGGCTTCATTTTTGGTTCAGACTTTCCTTCTGCAAGGTTCGAGAAGATCTGTCCACTGAAAGCTCGATACTCTCTCATCTTAGCTACTCTGGAAGGATGATACCAGTAAGTAATGACAATAATTAAAATAGCTGGTATTCACCTATAAAATTCAACAAGAACTTACTTTATTTCAAGACATCTCTAAATTCTTTAAAGGTTATTTACTAATTAAAATAAATATATTTTATAGACCAGGGTAAGTCCATTAGCATTTTTGATAAGTTCATTGTTAAATCCATATGGGAAATTCCTGATTGACCTGGTTCGGTTCAAACACTTATTCTGACACTCTGAACCTCAGGCAGAGTTTATGTAACAGTCGGCCCCCACCTAGCTCAAATTCCACTCTTACTGTCAAGGAAAACGTTCAACATTTTCCAAAGTAAAGAGGAAAATAGCCTAAAACTATGAGACCTATATAAGTTAACCTTTGAATTCAGTCATAATCCATATATAAATTTCAGTTGACTACACATGAATTCAATGAATAATCACTGACTATTATAACCTTCTCATTTTAAGGAAGAGATTGAAAATTATTAAAGTATAATAATGTAATATTAGTACCATATTAAATAACCTAGTTCTAATTGAAAATAGGAATATAACATACTCTAGGTTAGAAGAGTCAAATAAACTCACATAAAATAATAAGTATATAATATTGAACTATAAGAAAATTCATAGAAAAGGTAGACCAAGATTACCAGAGGATGAAATTGCATGCAATAGAAAAAATAAAATAATAGCGGCTTTCTTTTTTGAAAACCTATTATATGTAGCACACAGTGAAAATGTGAGAAATGTTTAGATTTTCCACACTTTCTGGAAGAGCAAAATGAAACTGAGAGAAATGAATTTCACTCTAGGAAATATAAATACAAAGTTATTGAGCATAGATTCAATCCAGACCATCAAATTCCATAGTGCTCTCTTATGATGCCTCTACTTGCTGTGTACAACAGGATTTGGATAAGATTTATTCAATTTTCACTTGAGGGAATAAAACACATCTTACTGTAATTCTCTGTATCTTGCACATATTATTTAATAATGTTCTGCATATTTGGAATTTGCAATTCCAGTATCAGAAAACACGCAAATTTGAAGTTACAACTGTAAGGAACAGAGTTTTTTAGTATTTTACCTTAAATTCAAAATATAATCCTAAAAGTACATTATTAGTTATAAATCAAATTAATGAACCCATTAATATAAGTGAGTGATATTCCTACAGGTCATTATGAAATACAAGCCCAGAAAGTGCTGTCATATATTAAAAAAAATACATTTTTCTTAGACGATTTTTTTTTAAATTTTGTAGCTACTGTTTAAAGATCAAAAAATCTACTTTCACATTGTGACAAATCTCCACCAATGTCAGATAAAAATGTTAAGAATCACCTTTTGATTTTTCAAAAGAAGTATCCTGTAGTTTATCATCTCAGTGTTCATTTGATATTCATGTTTTACTTTGCAAGGCTGAAGTTATAACTCACTGTCATTCACGTGGCAAGTAGGAACAATGAACTTCAAGAATAAGATCTGCTTTGAATTAAAAGACTGAATGTATTACTATATTAACACACTACCTCATCATCTTTGAAGATTTTATGAGTTTAAAAATCTAAACTATACCAGGCATGGTGGCACACTCTTGGAATCCCAGCACTTAGGAGGTTGATGCAGGAGGATCACCACCACCAGGCCGGGATACAGAGCAAGTTCAAGGTCAGCCTGAACTTCACAGAGAGATCTTGTCTCAAAAAAAAAAAAAAAAAAACTTTTAAGCAGTTAAAATTTAAACCCTTAAAATTTGTTTTCAGATGGAATACAAGTATCCCTTTCTTTGTATACAAACACGGTAACTTTAAAGTTCTAAAGATTATTTTTAATTTGGCTATAAATGTTGGGTTCACTGATTTCAGTGCATCCTCTACTACTATATCCAGGACTACGATATTTTGCACAATACGGGCAAACTGTAAACACATTCTAAAGACTCCAGGAAAAGCTTATATGCTAAAAGACAAGGAGATGTATCCTGACCTATGTAGACAAACAGTCAGGTAGCTGAAACTTATTTTACATCTTACTGCCTCGAGCATAAAATAACACTGTCAACTCAGGTTTACAAAGGTGAGGGTAAAGTTACCAGAAATTTTCAGAGATGCTTCCTACCAATTTATTAAAAAATCAATTTGCAAGCACAGTGAGGCTATCAAGCTATCAGTGATGGCCAACTCTTATCCAAAGTAAATCAAATTAAATAAATTCAATTTCTCTCATATAAAAAATAAATTTCCTACTTTCCCTCTCTGCAAGTAGGAAAAATTTAGAGATAAAAATTGACTTAATTTTTATTTTCATTAGAATCTACATTCACAAGAAGCTTTCACTTTAAAAGGGTGGTAGGGAGTATATTGGAATAAAATAAATTCAGAGAATATATATACATATATTAACTATACACACACACACACACACTATATACACACACACACACACACACACAATCTGCAGAAGACTTATATGGGTGGATACATTAAACTTTCTGGAGTTTTCTTGCATTTTAAATCAGTTTCTTCAAGCAAATCATGTTGGATTTAGCATGAATATAATTCAAGGAAGAAAGGAAAGTATTCCAGTGGTGGGAACCCTTAAGCAAAGCATATAGACGGATGCAACTATAGCCCATTTATTATGCATGGAGAAGACTTGGCCGGCTGCAGGAGGAGGATATGTTGGGGAGGATTGGTAATAGGATGAGGGGCAGTCAAGGATGATGGGCATTCAGAGAAAGGAAAGGAACTTCAGACTCCTACGGATTTAGATGTGGGAACCCATGCAGAATTGCACAAGAGTAGATGTGGCCTGGCTCCAGAAGTGTGTCCTTTAAAAGTGGACAGAATGGAGGAGAAGAGAGAAAATGTGTAGAGTGGCCCAGGTAGAAATCACAATAATCCAAGCATAAGCGATAATGTGAAGGGCTATAATTTATAGGAAAAATACTTTGAAGACAGATCTAAGAGAACCTAATTATGCTAGTTTCTTTAATGTCGACACACAAAGTTCAAACTAAGGACTGAAGCCAAAGCATTAGGAAATATAGGAGAGAGGTTCTGGCAGAAAAATCAACTACAGTATGTAATTTAGAGTTTGAGGTTTCCCCTTGAGCCTCAGTCTCCACATCTGTAAATGAGGTTATCAGAAGATGCTGTCCTCAGCTCTAAAATCCATGATTCTCTGCGTCAGTACATTGGAACAATAGCCAGAGCAGACTGGAATGGCATTAAGAAACACATAGGAATGGGTAATTGTTTTAACAATACATAAGAATGACCCTTGAACACAGATCAAGAATGGTATCAATTATTTTATATTTATTATTTAGTTCTAATAAAAAACTAATAGTAGAAGGGATAAATAAAACAAGAAAGAAAAAAAAAACCCAAAAATACTTGTCAAAGGAAATAGCACAGTATCCTCTAGGGAAAGATTGGGTAAACTCATAGGGTAGGTATCTGAGGATTTTCTGGAATGTGGAATTCTCCATTGAGTCTAGTTCAAGTGGCTTGAGGTTCAGCTTTATATAAACTCAATAATAGTTCTTGTTTATTTAACTCCCAATGGCCCATAGTAAAGAAAGAGCAGCGACACCCATCTTCCTCTGAGGTTACTACCAAGGCTGTCAATCTTTCTTTTTTGCCTATTTGCCAAACTTACACCACTAAATTACTGTTGGTATCTCTTTACTACGCACTTTCAACATTAAATGCATTCTTTTACACCTTTCTTGACCAGAAGCGAAGTAGAGAACAATTTTTTAGGTAGCATTACCACTCGAATTTAGATTAAAGACACCAAATCTGATTTATACTGTCTTTCCCTGGCCATAAAATCTAGCATTCTCTGTGCCCTTTCTCTGCTGTTGCACATTAAGGTGCATGGTTTACAGATTTTCTTCAACTCCCTGAACACCTTCCTAATCAGTATTCAGCATTATCT